>JBBDGP010002866.1:0-124215 GCA_037952835.1 Lithobates septentrionalis | reverse complement strand
CACAGGTCTTCAAGTGGGCAATATGCACTGCAAAATCTCAGCATATGCTGACGATCTCCTCTTCTCCCTCACAAACCCTAAAATTTCCCTCCCTAATCTAATGCGAGAGTTCAAAATCTATGGTGAGATCTCGAATCTGAAAATAAACTTCACTTAATCTGAAGCAATGGGTGTATCGGTCCCCCCTAATATTTTAACTGATCTCCAATCAAACTTTAAATTTAAATGGACCTCATCAGCACTTAAATAACTAGGTACGTTTATCCCCCCAGATGTGACACAGACGTTTGACCTAAATTTCCTCCCGCTGTTGATAAGGACCCGGACATTGTTGGACAGATGGCATGCAGGCTTCCATTCCTGGTTCGGGAGATGTAATCTGCTTAAAATGAGTATCCTACCGAAATTCATCTACCTGATTCAAGCTTTACCGATTCATATCCCGCCCTCCTTTTTTAAACAGACCCAAGCACTTTTCACCAGATTCATCTGGGCACACAAAAGGCCGCGATTGCGCCACGCACAGCTGACCCTACCCAAACATTGTGGGGGGCTGGCAATGCCCGATATACGCTTATACTATATGGCCTCTCATCTAGGGCGTGTACTTGATTGGAGGAGAAATGGTGCTTCCAAACTGTGGATAAAACTGGAGCAATCACAGTCGAGTGTGCCTTTGGGGGGTGCGTTATGGTGTGCCGGCGATCTCCCGGGCTCCCTGACGGCGCACCCTCTTATGGGCACCACTCTGAGGAATAGTCACCGGATCACCTCCCACTCAACTTACACTTCAAAGACATCTCCCCTATACCCCATCTTGGGCAACCCTAAATTTGTACCAGGCATGGAGGCAGCGGAATTAATGTCTCTTAAAGAGACCGGAAGGGACTGTGCGTTTAAATTTATCAGTGGGGGGAAATGGCCAACCTTAGAAGATCTCTGCAATCCAGAGGGTCTGTATCGACTAACCTTCTGGAGAGCACTGCAACTGCACCACTTTATCCACTCACTCCCTGAACCACACAATTTCACTCGAGAACTAACGCCATTTGAGACACTTTGCTCTGAGAACGCCCCATTGGCTCACATCTTGTCACAAATGTATCTCTTACTGAACACGCCAACGTCGCAACCTCATTTGACTTGCCTAGCCAGGTGGGAAAAAGATCTGCAGCGCACCTTCTCTCCCTCACAGAAGGCTCGGATCATCTCCCTCTCCCTCAAATCCTCGCTCTGCGCTAAAATACAAGAATCTAATTTTAAACTACTCACGAGGTGGTACATGACACCTTCCAGACTAAGAAAATGTTACCCGGATTCCTCCGGGCTATGTTGGCGTTGTGAAGAGGGGGAGGGAACCCTGATCCATGTCTTTTGGACATGCCCTAAGATACAGACCTTCTGGGGCGAAGTTAAGCGAATCACACAGAAATTTACGGATTACGGGGGTCCCGGAAGACCCCGCGTTTTTTCTTCTCCACCTCTCCACGGTATCCATTAAGACGTATAAAAAATCACTGGTTCGACATCTGCTTAACGCAGCGAAGGGCTGCATCCCCCTTTTCTGGAAGCGGACCCTCCCTCCTCCCATAAAACTCTGGCTTCAAAGAGTGGAGGAAATTAAGCAGATGGAGGACTTGATACTGACGGCGCAACATAAGCAAGAGATGTTTAAGCAGACTTGGGATAACTGGAATATGTTTATATTTTCTGACGAGGGTCAACGACTTTTGGTCTAACTGAACGAGCTGTGCCCCCTTGGCCGAGAATAGTGAGAGCACCCGTCCACCGCCGTGTCTTCCTTCCCCCCCCCCTCTTTCCCCCCCCCCCCCACTCCTCCTGCACCCCCCCCCCTTTTTTACCCCCCCCCCTCACATCTCTTTCTCGTCCTCCCCCTGTTTCTCCTTTCCTTTCTCTCTTTTATTTCTTAGCAACCTTATAGGTACCTGGGTTCTTTTTCCCTCTTCCTTTTTCTCTTTTTAAAGTAAAGTGGAAAGTCGGGCGAGGACCACCATTAATAGGTATCCCCACTACGAGATGAGGATTGCCATAGAACATACCTTAATAGTAGACAATGCATATGTCTGTGTACTTTATGTTATCAAATCCTGCACTGCTTTGTACTGTATACCTCTTCTATATGCATTTCAACTGTAACATGACTTCTTCTCAAATGTAACTGTCTGTATTGGTGGATTCCCCGCCCTTGTATGGAGTTTAATAAACTTTATATTTGAAAAAAATTTTAATAATACCTTTTTTTTTTTTTTTTTTTTTTAGTGGAGGGGATTTTATGTGAAAAAGGATTCATTTATATTGAAGTACACCAAAGGTAAAAGCTAAAGTTTAGCTATGGATATTTTTGCATAATCACTTTTTTCCAGCATAAGTATGTATGTAAATTATTGTGTCTTGTGAGCTGCTCTGGGTCAACTAGCTCCCAACACCTTAACACAGTGATGGCGAACCTTGGCACCCCAGATGTTTTGGAACTACATTTCCCATGATGCTCAACTACACTGCAGAGTGCATGAGCATCATGGGAAATGTAGGTCCTAAACATCTGGGGTGCCAAGGTTCGCCATCACTGCTCCATCACTGCACTAACACACTCTCATATACACTCACCGGCCACTTTGTTAGGTACACCTGTTCAACTGCTTGGTAACACGAATTGCTAATCAGCCAATCACATGGCAGCAACTCGGTGCATTTAGGCATCTAGATGTGGTGAGGACAACTTGCTGAAGTTCAAACTGAGCATCAGAATGGGGAAGAAAGGGGATTTAAGTGACTTTGAATGTGGCATGGCTGTTGGTGCCAGACGGGCTGGTCTGAGTGTTTCAAAAACTGCTCATCTACTGGGATTTTCACATACAACCATCTCTAGAATTTACAGAGAATGGTCCGAAAAAGAGAAAATGTCCAGTGAGCGGGAGTTGTGTGGAGGAAAATGCCATGTTGAGGTCAGAGAAGAAAGGGCAGATTGGTTTGAGATGATAGAAAGCCAACAGTAACTGAAATAACCACTCGTTACCAAGGTATGCAGAATACTAACCAAGGTATGCAGAATACCATCTCTGAATACACAACACATTAAACCTTGAAGCAGATGGGCTACAGCATCAGAAGACCACACCGGGTGCCACTCTTGTCAGCTAAGAACAGGAAACTGAGGCTACAATTCGCACAGGCTCACCAAAATAGGACAATAGAAGATTGGAAAATGTTGCCTGGTCTGATGAGTCTCGATTTCAGTTGTGACATTCAGATGGTAGGGTCAGAATTTGGTGTAAACGACATGAAAGCATGGATCCATCCTGCCTTGTATCAACGGGTCAGGCTGGTGGTGGTGGTGTAATGGTGTGGGAGATTTTTTCTTGGCACACTTTGGACCCCTTAGTACCAACTGAGCATTGTTTAAACGCCGCAGCCTACCTGAGTATTGTTGCTGACCATATCCATCCCTTTATGACTACAATGTACCCATCTTCTGATGGCTCCTTCCAGCAGGATAATGCACCATGTCACAAAGCTCAAATCATCTCACCACTGGTTTCTTGAACATGACAATGAGGTCACTGTACTCCAATGGCCTCCACAGTCACCAGATCTCATCTAATAGAGCACCTTTGGGATGTGGTGGAATGGGACATTCTTATGATGGATATGCAGCCCACAAATCTGCAGCAACTGCGTGATGTTATCATGTCACTATGGACCAAAATCTCTGAAGAATGTTTCCAACACCTTGTTGTATCTCTGCCAGGAAGAATGAAGGCAGTTCTGAAGGCAAAAGGGGGTCCGACCCGGTACTAGTAAGGTGTGCCTAATCAAGTGGCCGGTGAGTGTAAATGTGTACCAATACTCAATAACTAAAATATGGTGCAGACGTTATATGAAGTGCTCGCAATTTGGCATTAACAGAGATAAACCACTCGCCTATAGCACTCGCCTATAATACTCCAGCGTCATCCAATAAGCCCCGCCCCCGCATGCGTGATGTTGGAAATATGCACCACATCACGCATGTCATATGATTACATCTTCAACAGTTACAAAAGGAGGATAAGCAGGAATGATTGATACATGTGTGTAGAGTCAATTGTTTAAGGTGAGAGCAAATCTTGACTTTTCAATACAAGAAATAATGAAATCACACAAGCACACAAAGATTGAAAGGGACATTTTTATTACTGAAGCACAAGGGAACCCAAGGACTTTTTTATTTTTTATATTTGTATTAGCTCTACAGTATATTTTGGTTAATAAGTATATATGTGCCTTATCTAGGCTACTACTACAGTGAGGTCAATCAATCTGCCAGGTCCAGTGCTAAACAGGTGCAATTCTGCAGAGTAACCACAGGAGGTCGCTAATTCGGCTGTCAGGAAGCCACCGGCGCCAGATCTGGGCGTTTGCATGCGCCTATGCGCCGGCGCGCTCCTGTGCGAACACTGCAACAAACTTCTGCTGGGCACATTGCTGCTTCGTCTCAGCTCTGTGATTCCTGTTAACCTGCACCTGATTGATTGTTACCTGATTTGACCCGGCTTGTCTGACCATCCGTCCCGCTCCAATCCGACCCGGCCTGCCTGACTATTCTGCTGCTTCTGCCTGATACCGTTGCCGATCTGTGCTTGCCTACCAACTCTGCCTCTGCCTGCCGTTATTGCCTGTCTCACCTACCTGCTGACCCGGACTGACCTTGCTTGTGCCTGCTGTTTGTTCTTTGCTGTTGCACCTTCAGCTTCAGCTCCAGTGATCTCTGCATCTCCAGTGTTCCAGCCTGCTGCCTCCAGTCTCCACCTGACCTGCAGTCCAGCCATCCCTGGAGGGATCTCTACTACACTTCAGCATCAGAGACTCTACTTCAACAGGCACTCCTACCCCACTGCGCTCAGGAGACCACTTTCCCCACTCCAGTGGCTCCTGAACCAGCGTTGTATGAGAGGTCTTCTCCTACAAGTCAGGCTCTACTACCAGGTACCTAACATCGACACTGCATTCAGGGAAAGGCAGAGTTTTACCATAAATTGCTTATAAACAGTTTTCTGTAGATTTGATTTTTTACCGCTTTGCAAAAAAGTCACAATTTAAAATATACCAATATTTGTTTGTAAACTAAGAACAGTTTATGTGTACGGTTTTAAGGTGAGTGCTGTGTGTTCATTTAATTCCATTTACTTAAATTTTTACTTTTCAAAGGATTAAGGTTATTTCAGTACAGTTGCTGCATACTACCTTTTGTATCACCACCCCCTCCCTTTTGAATGTAAGCTCTATGAGCAAGGCCCTCCTGTCCCTTCTGTACTGAACTGTACTGTAATTGTGCTGCCCCCCCTCTACATTGTAAAGCGCTGCGTAAACTGTTGGCGCTATATAAATTGTGTATAATAATATTAATAATAATATTACAATGGTGATTTTCATTAATTCATTGTAGGATTATTCTATCAATTTATTGGTGTTTTTTTTTTTTAATTTAAAAAAAAAATGTGTGTGTGTGTGTGTATGAGGTGTTCTATCTCTTCCTATCCTAAGTAAGCCATTTTCTGATCTGGTGAAGGACATTGCTCTATCTCCATCTGTCTATCTGTATATGTATCTGATAGTGGTATCAGCCTTTATGTCTTCTTTTGAGAATGTATACGGCTGAACTTGTAGATCTCATGACTTCTGCTGGCACAGGGAGTATGAATTGTCATACACCAAGGACTTCTGCAGTGGAATCACACCAACAAGGAGCAGAAGAAGAGAGCACTCTACTTCTAGTGCCTTCTTGTGGATCTCCTTCAAACGTTAAAATTAAGAAAAAATTGTGTAAATTCTACTCTGTAGTAGAAAAATAAAACAGTCCCAATTCCAAAAGTGTTGGGTTGCATGCTGAGTGCTATGGTTCCTCTTACCAGCCGCTATGTCATTTAGGACAGAGTAATGATATAGCAGATGGAAGGAGGAACCACAACACCTAACAGGGGACATCCTATCCAACACTTCTGGAAGGGTGACTGTGTTTTATATTTCCTACAAAGTTCAGAAATGTAAGAGGAACCAGTAGTTCTTTCGTCAAATGTCTTTCTCTCGAAATGTCTTTTTATCTGGTAGCATCAATTTTGAAGGGGAACCAGAAGGAGGCAGTAGAAGTAGACTGTACTCTTCTCCTGCTCTGTGTTGGTGTGATTTCTCTGCAGAAATTCTTGGTGTATGACAATTTGTATTCAGTTCAGCTAAGTCAGGGCTGTCTTTAATATTGATTGGACCCTGGGCAAAAATTTTCTTGCCCCCCCCCCATACAATTTCACTCTTCACCTGCTTTGAGACATACAATAAATAGCAGCTAGACTTAAAATCAGTTTACTGTATCGGATCAGGTAGAAATTGCGATTGGTTGTCAGCAGTTACAGCATATCATTACTGCTTACTGACTGGTTGCTAGAGGTTACAACACATTACGGCTCACTGATTAGTTGCTAGAGGTTACAGCACATCATCTCCTCACTGCAGGGGAGCATGATATATGAATGCTGCCTTTATTTACATATCAATCCCACCAGTCGCAGCTAATTACTTAGTAATGCCACCGCTATTTACATATGAATGCCGGTTATTTATATGTAAACACAGGGTCTGCAGGTGAGTCATCTGTACACAACAATAGGGCAGAGCTGGGCAGCATTAGTACCAGCACTTCACACAGAGATATCGGGACACAGCACAGGACTGAAACTTCAAGGGACAAGGGAATTTAAACTGGGATAGTTGGCAAGTATGAGGCAGCTGCTTTGGGCCCCACAACAATGACAGGGCCCAGGGCAGCTGCCCCTTTTGCCCTGCCTTAAAGACGGCCCTGAGCTAAGTAATAGTCCCAATACATCTTATGTCACACACCATCACACAACAAGAGGAATCTCATGTTTCCTATGGTGCCTATTCACATCTATTCACAAATTTTAATGGAATTGCATTTGCTTTAGATGAGTTTTTGACACTTTTTTTTGCCAAAACAACAAGGTTACATCCCTAGGCAGACAGGAGACATTGTTTGTAATTGGCCAAAACAAAAATGCATGAAGCATCAAAAATCAAAAAAATGAAAAACAATGAATGGTACCCTGTGAAATCAGTGAACAAACACAACGGAAGCTGCCCCTTTAAAAGTGAACAGGTCTCCAAATGCTGCGGGAAAATTATATTAAAGGATGAGGCGCTAGCGATGTTTAGTGAATCAAAAATGCAATTACAAATAATTAGCAAGCTAAAAGTCCATATATGATAAATCCCAACACCAAATTGTGATGCTCAAAATCGGATTCCTAGTTCTTCACCACAAGTCCTCAATAGATGGGTGGCCACTCACCAGATAATTATGACCCCTTTTTACAGGAAGGTCAAACAGCTCTTCTGGAATACCAATTGATTCCACTGACAGCACAGTTCCTGCTTCACTGGCCCCTCGAGATGAAACTAGGATGGGAAAAACGACTCCACCACAGACATAGAGGGAGATCTCATAGTGTAGTATTTTTTATAGATAAAAGCAAATGGCAATTACACTCATATGTTACAGTGCCGATCTGGGCACCAAGTGTAATCAGCATCTGCAAGTTGGATAGTCCTTGACGAATACCATGAAGTCTGCATCTCTCCTAAGGCCAAGCCTAGATAGGATGTGGGATCAGAACCTGGAATGGCGGCTCCTCTGCTCCGAGTTATGTTTCGCCATATTGGGATTTATCATATATGGATTTTTAGCTTGCTAATAATTTGTATTTGCATTTTTGATTCACTGAACATCACTAGCGCCTCATCCTTTAATATGATCAAAATCAAAAACACATGAAAAATTAATAAAAAATGCACTAAAAAAACATATAAAAAAATATGTCAAAAAAGCAGATGGAACCTAGGCTTAAACTTAAAGAAATAACTAGTGAAACCACAGCTTGCAGCCAAAAATAGTATTGTTAATATTTGGATGAAACAATAAAAGTTCCTTAACCACTTCAGCCCCGGAAGGATTTACCCCCTTCCTGACCAGAGCACTTTTTGCGATTCGGCATGGCGTCATTTTAACTGACAATTGCGCAGTCGTGGTTTTTATTTTTTGCGCTACAAACAAAAAAAGAGCGACAATTTTGAAAAAAAAGCAATATTTTTTACTTTTTGCTATAATAAATATCCCCAACAAATACATAAAAAAAATTTCTCTCTCAGTTTAGGCCGATATCTATTCTTTGACATATTTTTGGTAAAAAAAAAATTGCAATAAGTGTATATTGATTGGTTTGCACAAAAGTTATAGCGTCTACAAAATAGGGGATAGATTTATGGCATTTTTATTATAATTATTTTTTTATTAGTAATGGCTGCGATCTGCGATTTTTATCATAACGACGACATTATAGCGGACACATCTGACACTTTTGACACTATTTTGGGACCATTGTCATTTATACAGCGATCAGTGCTATAAAAATGCACTGATTATTGTGTAAATTACACTGGCAGGGAAAGGGTTAAACACTAGGGGGCGATCAAGGGGTTAAGTGTGTCCTAGGAAGTGATTCTAACTGTGGGGGGATGGGCTACCACTGACATGACAGTGATCACTGCTCCCGATGACAGGGAGCAGTGGATCTCTGCCATGTCACTAGGTGGAACGGGGAAATGCCTTGTTTTACATAAGCATCTCCCCGTTTTTCCCTCTGTGACACAATCGCGAACATGGAGTCCGCGGGACGCATGGGCACAGTCACAGAGCACGCGGCGGGCGCGCGAGCCCACAATGCCGCGTCTTAAAGGGAACGTACCTGTACGCCCAGCTGTGTCGTTGTGCCGACGTATATCGTGGTGTGCTGGTCGTACCAATTAATAACTCCAGTTAAATTATTGGTCTAAAAACACCTAAAAGATAAGGGAACCTAGTAATATACACCTTTGTAGATAAGTCTCATTAAAGGTTGCATTTGAATGGAAAGTCGCATTTTTATTTTAGAAAGCTGAAAACAATAAGCTGAAAACCTGCTGGACCTGTATATTACCTTCTTATACCCCATAAGTATAACAAATTCAATATAAGAGTAGTATAATATTAGCAAGGACCCATCAATCCACACAATCACTCCTCAAAATGTTAAAAATATCCCAGTTCTTTGTATTGATCCAAAAATGTTCCACAGATAAGGGTTACTACCACAAGTCTGATTCCATATCCAATGTCAAAGCAAACGTATATATGAAGTTGTAATTCAGTAACCAAACATATTGCAGGCAAAATCCAAGAAAGGGATTCAAAAGAATACAATAGTACAATTCTCATTAGTTTACTCAAATATGAGTATCCAGAGATAACAAATACAGTTATAGATCCATTATAGGTCATTTTGCTGGAACATGTTAGCTCAGCACAGAAAGTTAAACTTATCTAAGATTTAACCCAATGAGTGTCCATCTGAAAAGTGTAAATCAGCAATATGCACTATTGTATATCAACCTTGGATCAACCTTTGTTCCTTGGAATATGGAATAATGTATTCAATCGGAACATGTATATCCCACACCCTTAGCATGTAGATGCAATATATGCTTCAAATAAGTATATTTCTAACAAGACAAGGAATTGGTCGCACACTGGAACTCCAAATTATCTTGATGTCATCTTTATTGTCAAAAACATCGAGATAATTTGGAGTTCCAGTGTGCGACCAATTCCTTGTCTTGTTCGTCTTCCACGGTGGTGAGCCGAGGTCTGCACTTGTGATTTATGCTGCACCTGAGTTTGCCTGGAGTGGTGTGCTTCTCTCTGTTCTTTGCTAAGTATATTTCTATATGAACTGCATAATCATTGAAGAAGTATACATAAATCATACAGTATATGTATGCAGGCAACACTTTCTACATGGTATCCTAAGTACCACTTTTAAGGTTCCATTTTGTAATGTGAATACCAGCGGTGTCACCAGCAGTCTATGATCCCAAATGAATGCCCTCATGTTAGGAATACAAAACTCATGTTAAGAATACAAAACAGTTCAATCTCACCCATAGAAATAATAAAAAGTGGAGTGAAGGTTTGTAGATCAAATGATCCTACAGCATGCCAAATTACTGAACTTATTATTATATTCTTTTTTTTTTTTACTTTCCTGTGCCATTTTTCCAGATCCAGTGACCATCCACAACATAAGTCGCCAATCTAGAACTTCGGAGGAGATGATATCTCTGACTATTTTCTTTAGTGGTGATCAGCCGGTCACCATCATCTGGGGGAAGCATGAAGAAGACCTACCGGAGGGATGCCAGCTGACTCACAATAACCAGACCCTGATTGTTCCGTATAAAGTCACTGGGAAGTTCACAGTGACTGTCAGTAACCCCATCAGTATGGAGAAGAGGAACTACACCATCCCAGCTATTATAGGTAAACACATAAATATATTTATATATGTAGTATGTGTGTGTATGATACACACTGATACACCTGTATGAGATGTTCTGTCTCTTCTTATCCTACAAGTAGCCATTGTCTGATCCCCCGGTGAGTGACATTGCTCTCCATCTTTCTATTTGTATATATATATGTTAGTGGTATTATCAGCCTTTATGTCTTATTTTGAGAATGTATAAGACTGAAGTTGTAGTTCTTAGGGCTTCTGCTGGCACAGAGAGATATATGAATTGTACACCAAGGACTTCTGTAGTGGAATCAACCAACAAGGAGCAGGAGAAGAGCGCACTCTACTTCTACTGCCGTATTCAACCAAATAAAAAGAAATTCAGTGCGACTGACCAGAGAACTACTGGAAACAAACTAATTTTTAAAGTGACTCTGGCGATACATTAGGAAAAATTAAACACAATTACACTTCCAAGAGTGTTGGATAGCGTGTCCCCTGTGGTTCCCCTCCACCAGCCACTATGTCACTAAAGGACAAAGTGGACGGCAGAAAGAACCACGGCACCCAGAGGGGGACACCCGGAAGTTTCAGATAGCAGCAGCACTAAAACTCTTCAGGTGAGTAAAAGTTTTACTTGTTTCGGTTTCGATAAATCAGCCCACCCTGTGTATCCCCTTTTCATCTTCTCTCAAATGTCCTGGGAACCCCTAAACGTAGAGCTTTGAATAGAGCGTAGAATATGTAAATGAGTGTCACTGAATATTTGTTAATCCAAACATGTTCTGTTTTACAGCAACAAAACAATCAACAGATCACAATCATATAGTTGTACCTATAGCTCTTGCTGGAATACCTACTAGTCTCGTCCTGTTGGTATGTATCTTGTAACACGACACATCCTGTCCTCCATGCTGGGTATCATGATCATCTCTAGCTGCAGAAACTCTAATGTTTTTGAAGTTCCAAACTCAGTATGAATGTTTGCAATATTTAGAAACAATGAAGCCCCTTAATTCAATGTTAAATTGTGGGTGCCCACATCCCAATTAATTGTTTATTAAATGGGACTTTACTTTTGACACCAACATTTCGATTTTATAATATAAAACATTAACCCACACCAAGTCTGCATGGCTCCCATCTTCTCTGTGCTTCCTGGGTACCATCCAGCCATCCCACCTAGGTTTATCTAGATGGCCTTGTTGATGGCAGAAGCGAGAGGAGAATGGGCAGACTGGTTTGAGATGATAGAAAGGCAACAGTAACTCAAATAACCATTCGATACAACAAAGGTATGCAGAATACCATCTCTGAATGCACAACACATCGAACCTTGAAGCAGATGGGCTACAGCATCAGAAGACCACACCGGGTGCCACTCCTGTCAGCTAAGAACAGGAAATTGAGGCTACAATTTGCACAGGCTCACCAAAATTGGATAATAGAAGATTGGAAAAACTTTGCCTGGTCTGATGAGTCTCAATTTCAGCTGCGACATTCAGATAGTAGGGTCAGAATTTGGTGTAAACAACATGAAAGCATGGATCCATCCTGCCTTGTATCAACGGTTCAGGCTGGTGGTGTAATGGTGTGGGGGATATTTTCTTGGCACACTTTGGGCCCCCTTAGTACCAATTGAGCATCATTTAAATGACACAACCTACCTGAGTATTGTTGCTGATCATGTCCATCCCTTTATGACTACAGTGTACCCATCTTCTGATGGCTCCTTCCAGCAGTATAATGCACCATGTCACAAAGATCAAATCAATTTTCAGAGATGGTATTCTGCATACCTTGGTTGTAACGAGTGGTTATTTAAGTTACTGTTGCCTTTCTATCATCTCAAACCAGTCTAATAGCAGAATAAAGAGCACAGTGCTTGTGCTGTCTAATCTGCCCCTCTTTAACATGTAAAAAACCTGGCTGATCCTCACAGTTCCTGTGTCCCCCTCTGTGTGCTGACCACGATAATCATGGCTGCTGAGCCCTGATTGGCGCGGCCAGTTTATGTGCCTCCGTCATTCCAACCGCAGCTCTGTTCTCTCCCTCTGCCTGTCAGCTCGGAGTCTGTGTCTCTGCCCCCCCCCCTCCTCCTGCTGCTATCAGTAGAAAATTAAACTTAAACAAATGTCACTGGCAGCCCCTCTGTTTTATGCAGCCATTGTGCCCTGTGTAAGTATTTTTTTTAAACAAAGCCTCTAAAATACCTTTTTTCAGATAGCTTCAGGCTGGTCACGTGACTCCCCGGCTGCTCAACACCTCCGATCCAGGGCTACAGCGGGAGGGGCTGAGCGGCCAGCACAGCGGTCACGTGATCTCCCGCTGACATCAGAGGGAGAAATCGGCCCCTCCTGCTGTAGACCTGGATTGGAGGAGGAGAGCGGCCGGGAGTTACATGACCGGCCTGAAGATATCTGAAAAAAAAGGTATTTAGAGGATTTTTTTAAAGAAATACTTACAGAGTGCATTATGGCTGCATAAAACAGAGGGGCTGCCAGTTAGATTATGTTTTAAGGTTACAAATACTTTAAGGCAGTTCTGAAGGTAAAAGGGGGTCCAACCTGGTACTAGCAAAGTGTACCTAATAAAGTGGCCGGTGAGTGCACATGTAAAGTGCTGCGTAATTTGATGGCGCTATATAAGTACCAGTGATAAATAAATACATAATTGTCCATCATCCAATCATGAGCAAGGAAAAATGCTGTTTTTTTTTTTCTTGCACATTATTGGGTATTCATTGCAAGGTGAAATTTCACCACATTAACTAAGCTCTGGGGAAACTTCCCTTATGAAGGTTACAGACTATTTACTTTATTAAATCAACCCCTTTAACTGCAGCTGCTCGTTCAGTAGGTATCCTTGTGAACACATTGGAACCGAATAATATTTTCCCTTTAAGAACTTTAGGGCGTTTCCTCTTCTCAGAGAGTGCAGGACATGTCGCTATGGGGAACCTTAGTCAGAAGATAGACTGAGCAGAAAGTTGTGACATAAATAGTACAGAAACTTTCAGCAGTACAGAATGTTGGACGGAAGCCAGCGTGCATTTTGTTACAGCCCTCTTCTATCTTTCACTACACATTTATAGAACAGTATACTAGTGTAGAGCTTACCCTCCGAGTTGCTGGTGAGAATGTATCCAGGTCTTTTTGGAGTTTATTGCTGGGGATCTTGAACAGTAGAGGGGTTTAGGGTCTCAGGATACTCCAGATGATAATAGCAATCAATGGGAGCACAAACTTCTCACTAATCTTTTCTATAGTTGCCTTTTCTGGAGTCAACAGGGAATGGACATTATATCTAGGACATTGTAAGAGCAGTCCCAGTCCATATAGCATCCTCTGACCCCGGCAGGGTAAGAGCAGTCCCATGTAGCATATAGCATCCTCTGACACTTAGTTCCCTTCCGGAACTTGCATAACTATTGGTCCCCAGAAAGGTCTTTACTCATAAGGTCCCAGGAGCTGTATGATACTCAGCATTCTCAGGTATATATAAAAGATACTTCTCCAGACCAGGACTTCAAGACAGTGCCCTCCAGTCAAAAATCCTTTAGCAAACTTCCCCAGGCCCTCAATCCAGCTCCTGCTGGGGTCCAGACGGCAATTTCTATCTCACTAGCTTTCTCCTGGGGGCAGCATTCCTAGAAGAACCCTCCCTGAAGAGGAAAGAACACTCTGGAGAGGTCTACCAAACATTTATCACCTCAGCAGCCACCTTCTGGACACCACCTTCCAGGGATTGGCTGAGGCATGATAAATATTCATGCTGGTCTTTTGATTACAGTGAAGCCAAACACGAAATTTAGCCTACCAGCCTAACTAGAGGAGGGCACTACACCAGTCACTGACTGTACTGTGATCTACACCCTGTAATTTTCAATGGGTAAGAATTGTATGTGTCTGGCCTCACTCACACAGATGTAATGTGCACAGCATACAGCACTGTACACATCTGTACGGAGCTGTATATTACTTCAAGTGAATGAGTTGCCCTATGGGCAACACAGGTTTCTGCATGAGAATTGCGCAAAAAAATTGGCTCGCCAGGAAAAGGGGGGAATAAAGGTGTGTCCCCCTCTCCTGAGCGATACCAGGCCACATGCCCTCAACATGGGGGTGGGCTTGCCAGACCCCCCTAGCAAAGCACCCTGTCCACATGTTGATGAGCACAAACTCATCCCCACAACCCTAGCCGGTGGTCATGGAGGTCTGCAGGTGGAGGGCTTATCAGGATCTTGAAGCCCCCTTTAATAATAATAATAATGTGTGAGTGAGTAGGGGTACATATTACCACCTATCTAGAAATAAAGTCACCTAAACTTTTGACAAGTCCTTTATTAAAAAAACTAAAATCCCCCCAAAAATGTCACTTATAAATCCATTGTCAATCACTATGCCCGTTGCCCGACGGCTCGCCCAAGACCTGGTGCACATGATTGACTCTGATAGTATGCGAATAACAGCTTTCCAAGCTGTCGTCAGTTACAGTATACTGTATAAAGCAAGGGTTGGGGATAGTGATGACATCATTGACCAAGAATGGCCATAGCCATAGTTAGTCAATGTCACTGCCCAAATTTGACCAGTGGCCAAACTTGGGCAGTGATGTCACCACTGTCCCTGCCCCTTTGGTTACATTCTTGTTGACATCAGCGGTTCCTAGAGAGGAAACAGATGCAGGCACCCGCTGCTTCTTTAGCAACCAGTGACAGTGGGATGCTGTCATATATTGTAGTAGAGCATACCTTCCAACATTTTGAGATGGGAATGAGGGACACCTACTACCAAACGTATGTAGGCATAGGACACGCCCCCTGCCACACCCCCTTAAAGAAGAATTAACCAAAAAAAAGGTTAATTAAATCCACAAGGGCTTTTTTTTTACCAATACTATTCCTTTATATTGGCTTTTTAAATGTACAAATGCAGCAATTTAGAATTTGGATGAAAGGTTTAGCACTGGGAAACACTTTTTGAAAGATAAAAAGTGCATTTTTTATACAACTATAAAGATCAGACCAAAATGAGGGACAAATGAGGAGGAAAGAGGGACAGAGGGATATTGCTGCAAATCAGGGACAGTCCCTCGGAATCAGGGACAGTTGGAAGCTATGGTAGAGTAGTAGTATAAAGTTGTAGAAATTAGGGCTGAGTGATTTACCCCAAAAAAAAAAAAAAACTCGATTCACAATTCGAATCGAGTTTTGTTTTTTTTGGACACCGCGCCGTTCCTGAGGAGCTGCGGGCAGGAGTTTTTAGGCGAGGCCGCGGCTTCGGCCTAGTCCGCGGTGTCCGACCTCGCGGACTAGGCCGAAGCCGCGGCCTCGCCTAAAAACTCCTGCCCGCAGCTCCTCAGGAACGGCGGCCTGGCGCGGTGAAAAAAAAATCTAAAAAAATCGATTTGCTTAAATTTTGAATCGATTTGACCTCTCAACTCGATTCAAGATTTAAATCGATTTTTTCCCCAGCCCTAGTAGAAATATTGCTTTTATTATATGATTTTTGGCCCCCACCAAGCAGGCAAATCCCTTCTAGGGACTATGGTATTTGTAGCATGCATAGAGCAGTACACATGATGGCCATAACGGATGTGCACTGCTCATTCCAAACAAATGAGATTTATGTAATTGCAGTTTTGAAGCTGTTTTTGTTCTTCTTTGTGTCATACGTCTAAAAAACCAGAAGAGCTAAACTACAGCTGCTGTAAAAGATGAAAAACCAACAGAGCACTATAAGGTTGAATAGGAAATCCTCTGACATTTCATCAGCTTTGTTTTCAGTTTGCAGCTTTGTAATGTCGTCCTCCGGATGTAGGAGGAGTCACTGGAACAAATTAAGTCCCTGGCTGTCTTCCAGCAGCTTGACTTTGTGTTTCTGACTTTGTGTTTCCTGTGGTTTGTGTTTGTACGGTGGTTTATGTTCATTTTCGTCCTGAGAATCTGGTAGGACTTGTTAGGGCGGGCAGCCAGGGGATTATAAAAACAGGCAGGTGATCTGCATTTCTACTGCCCCATGACCATGACCACCTACCTGGTGGTGGTAGGAAGGGGTTGTACATATTGCTAAAAACTATTATACCACTCAGTAATAAAAAAATAAATAAATGTGGGATATTTATTATAGCAAAAAGTAAAAAATATTGTTTTTCTTTTCAAAATTGACGCTCTTTTTTTGTTTATAGCGCAAAAAATAAAAACTGCAGAGGTGATCAAATACCACCAAAAGAAAGCTCTATTTGTGGGGAAAAAAGGACGTCAATTTTATTTGGGTACAACGTCGCATGTTCGCGCAATTGTCAGTTAAAGCAACAAAAAAATGCTCTGGTCATTAACGAGGTAAAACCTTCCAGGGGCTGAAGTGGTTAAACAAGGTTAGGACTGTATGATACGTTAAATACAGTTCTGTAAGCAACACCTTATTTTCTGTCAGTGCCCCTCCCGAGACTAGACTGTGGATCTGCCCCTGGCTTCATGGAGACGTGTCTACTGCCTGTTGACTAAAAGATTTTTCAGCCTTCAGCAGCTTTGTAAAACCCGTCATGTCACTTCTGTGTTGTCTATGCAGTTCTAGCTGGTAGGGAGGAAAACACAGTTTTCATATTGCTCAACTCAACTCTGTGAGATCTGGTTGATAGCTAGTCTTCAGGATCCTCATGTACTGATGCCTTATGCCCCGTACACATGTTCCGATTATCGTACGTCAGATCGTTCGCATTTTGTTGCATAATTGTTCCTAATTTTTACAGACAGTCTATTGACTGGAATGGTACCAGCTGATTGGAGAAAAGCCAATGTAGCACCAATATTTAAAAAGGGCCCAAAAAACATCCCTGGGAATTACAGACCAGTTAGCCTAACATCAATAGTATGTAAACTCTTGGAGGGGATGATAAGGGACTATATACAAGATTTTAGTAATAAGAATGATATCATTAGCAGTAATCAGCATGGATTCATGAAGAATCGTTCTTGCCAAACCAATCAAACCAATCTATTAACCTTCTATGAGGAGGTGAGTTGCCATCTAGATAAAGGAAGGCCCGTAGACGTGGTGTATCTGGATTTTGCAAAAGCATTTGACACAGTTCCCCATAAACGTTTACTGTACAAAATAAGGTCTGTTGGCATGGACCATAGGGTGAGTACATGGATTGAAAACTGGCTACAAGGGCGTGTTCAGAGGGTGGTGATAAATGGGGAGTACTCAGAATGGTCAGGGGTGGGTAGTGGGGTCCCCCAGGGTTCTGTGCTGGGACCAATCCTATTTAATTTGTTCATAAATGACCTGGAGGATGGGATAAACAGTTCCATCTCTGTATTTGCAGACGATACTAAGCTAAGCAGGGCAATAACTTCTCCGCAGGATGTGGAAATCTTGCAAAAAGACCTGAACAAATTAATGGGGTGGGTGACTACATGGCAAATGAGGTTCAATGTAGAAAAATGTAAAATAATGCATTTGGGTGCCAAAAATATGAATGCAATCTATACACTGGGGAGAGAACCTCTGGGGGAATCTAGGATGGAAAAAGACTTGGGGGTCCTAGTGGATGATAGGCTCAGCAACGGCATGCAATGCCAAGCTGCTGCTAATAAAGCAAACAGAATATTGGCATGCATTAAAAGGGGGATCAACTGCAGAGATAAAACGATAATTCTCCCGCTCTACAAGACTCTGGTCCGGCCGCACCTGGAGTATGCTGTCCAGTTCTGGGCACCAGTCCTCAGGAGGGACGTACTGGAAATGGAGCGAGTACAAAGAAGGGCAACAAAGCTAATAAAGGGTCTGGAGGATCTTAGTTATGAGGAAAGGTTGCGAGCACTGAACTTATTCTCTCTGGAGAAGAGACGCTTGAGAGGGGATATGATTTCAATTTACAAATACTGTACTGGTGACCCCACAATAGGGATAAAACTTTTTCGCAGAAGAGAGTTTAATAAGACTCGTGGCCACTCATTAAAATTAGAAGAAAAGAGGTTTAACCTTAAACTACGTAGAGGGTTCTTTACTGTAAGAGCGGCAAGGATGTGGAATTCCCTTCCACAGGCGGTGGTCTCAGCGGGGAGCATTGATAGCTTCAAGAAACTATTAGATAATCACCTGAATGACCGCAATATACAGGGATATGTAATGTAATACTGACACATAATCACACACATAGGTTGGACTTGATGGACTTGTGTCTTTTTTCAACCTCACCTACTATGTAACTATGTAACTATGTAACTAAGATCGAATACAACAGTGCAAAATGTGTGTAAGATTTTTGCCGTACGATTCTGGAAAAATCTTCCGCTGTGCGTAGCTACGTATTTTAAATGATGTCAAATACGTGTGACCCCTGTGTCC
This sequence comes from Lithobates septentrionalis, assembly GCA_037952835.1. Classification (NCBI taxonomy): domain Eukaryota; kingdom Metazoa; phylum Chordata; class Amphibia; order Anura; family Ranidae; genus Lithobates; species Lithobates septentrionalis. The sequence goes on along the minus strand of JBBDGP010002866.1, from coordinate 105,461 downwards.
TTCTGGTTTATTTTCGTGTTTTCCGAGCATGCGTGGTGTTTGTCGAACGACTTTTATCGGACGCATACTGATTACACTGCTGTTGTCCGACCGAAGTTTTCCTGTTTGTCCCTTCGGATTTGGTTGGATGGACTGTCGTTATCGGCTGTCGAAAGCTGCGTACTAACGATCAGATTATGGAACGATCTGTCCGAAAGCGACCTTTGTCGTCCGATAATCGGAACGTGTGTACGGGGCATGAGTAGAGATATTCTCACGGCAAACTGAAAACTGAAACTTGAGACATTTCAAACAGCTTTTTGCCTTCTCTGTTTGCTATGTTCTCCTTTCATTCCTGTGTAAGATGTCACTTAACCTTGTGTTCTTGTGATTTCAAAAGACTTTGAGGCCATGCAATGATATGATTAATCATTATGTGTAACCATTCATTACTGCAGTTTAAAGTATAACTTAACCACTTCAACACTTTTGTCCCTTCCAGCCCAAGCCAATTTTTAGCGCTGTCGCACTTTGAATGACAATTGCGCGGTCATGCTACACTGTACCCAAACAGATTTTTTATCATTTTGTTCCCACAAATAGAGCTTTCTTTTGGTGGTATTGGATCACTGCTGGCATTTTCTTTTTTTGCACAACAAATAAAAAAAAACTGAAAATTTTGAAAAAAAAAAAAAGTTTTTCTTTGTTTCTGTTATAAAATTTAGTAAATAAATAAGTTTTCTCCTTTCTCCTTGGCTAACAGGCACTGATGAGGTGGCACCAATAGGTTGGAACTGATGAGGTGGCACTGATTATGGGCACTGATAGGCGGCACTGATAAGTAGCATTGATTGCCGGCACTGATGGGCATTGATAGGCGGCACGGATGGGCACTGATAGGCGGCACTGATGGGTACTTATTGGTGGCACTGATAGGTGGCACAGATGGGCACTGATTGGCACTGATAGTTGGGCATTAATGGGCATGGATGGGGACTGATAGGTGGCACTGATGGGTGCCATTGATGGACACTGATAGATGGCACTGCTGGGCATTACTAATGAGGAGACATCTGACAGGCACTGACTGACTGTCACTGACTGGCAAGATGTGTGAGCACTGATCTGGTCAGGAAGGGGGTCAAATCTTCCGGGGCTGAAGTGGTTAAACTAATAACAACAACTTGTTCTCTTGTTCACACCACAAGATTCTTTAAGCTGCCGGTGGTTGGTGCTGCTGTGATCAAATCGTCTTTACGTTTCTGGGAGAAGTGGCCATACATAACAAGGGTCTCTGCCATTATTGGTTATGAACAAAACCACTTTTTTGTTCAGTTTATGAATACGGAGTGCTGAAGGTGATAAATGCTGAGCGGCCACAGAATACACAACCATGATAACTATTTCTATGAGAGGGCTCTGTTTTCTTATTTAAAAGTGAACTCATCCTTACATTAACTTTTTACACCGGGCAGCCCTGATTTGGTGACTCAAGAAAGAATGGAGGGAACCAGTGGGAAGCATCAGGATTGATTTACTAAAACTGGAGAGTGCAAAATCTGGTACAGCTGTGTATGGTAGCCAATCAGCTTATAACTTCAACTTGTTCAATTAACCACTTGCCGACCAGCCGCCGCAGTTTTACTGCGGCAGAATGGCACAGCTGGGCAAGTGCCCGGCTGTCATGATCACTGCCGCGCTCCTGCGATTGCTGCTGACACATCGAGATCCGGGATCTGTGTATGTAAACACACAGTTTCCGGTTGTCTGAGGGGAGAAGAGACAGATCGTGTGTTCATACAGAGTATGAAAAGCGATCTGTCATCTCCCCTGCACAGTCCCCTCCCCCTTCAGTTAGAACACAAACTAGGGAACACAGTTAACCCCTTCCCTGCCAGTGACATTTTTACAGTAATCAGTGCATTTTTATAGCACTGATCACTGTATAAATGACAATGGTCCCAAAAATGTGTCAAAAGTGTCCGATGTGTCCGCCATAATGTCGCAGTCTCGATAAAAATCGCAGATTGCCGCCATAAGTAGTACTAGTAAAAATTTGAAAAAAATAATAAAAATGCCATAAAACTATCCCCTATTTTTTAGACGCTATAACTTTTGCACAAACCAATCAATATACGCTTATTTCGATTTATTTTTTTTTTTTACTAAAAATATGTAGAATACATATCGGCCTAAACTGAGGAAAAAAATAGTTTTTTATATATTTTTGGGGGATATTTATTATAGCAAAAAGTAAAAAAACATTGTCGCTCTTTTTTTGCGCAAAAAATAAAAAAACACATAGGTGATCAAATACCACCAAAATAAAGCTCTATTTGTGGGAAAAAAATGACGTCAATTTTGTTTGGGTGCAACGTCAAACGACCGCGTAATTGTCAGTTAAGGCGACGCAGTGCCGAATCGCAAAAGGTGCTCTGGTCAGGAAGGGGGTAAAATCTTCTGGGGCTGAAGTGGTTAAGCTTTGGCAAAAAAAACTGGAAGCTGATTGGTTTCTATGCAGAGCTGCACCAGATTTTGCGCTCTCCACTGTATTCTAGTTGGAGAATCTCTGTGAGACACAACCTGGTTTTCCTTCTCTTGTCTTATCTGATTAGTCACAAAGGAAACAGCTGCAGCTCCCAGTACTATACAGGACGAGCCGCTGTTCTCTGGGGTTAGGGTTAGCCTGTCTTTAGTCAAGTTTACTCCACAGCAAGCAGTCGGATTCACACCCGTTCTAAAAGTGGTGTTCCACCAAAATTATACTTTTTAACCACTTGCCGACCGCCTCACGCCTATATACGTGAGCAGAGCGGCACGGGCAGGCAAAATCACGTACCTGAAACGTGATTGCCTTCCCGCGGGTGGGGGGTCCGATCGGACCCCCCCCCGGTGCCAGCTGCGGTCGGCATTTGGTTGGGAGCGATGACAGACGAGGGGGAGGCCATCCGATCGTGGCCCCCCCCTCGCGATCGCTCCCAGCCAATGAGAAACATCCCCTGCCTCTGTATAGTACACAGAGGCAAGGCAGAGGATGTGATGTCATCTCTCCTCGGTCTGGCAGTTTCCGTTCCAGCGCCGAGGAGAGATGACATGTAAGTGCACCAACACTCACACACAACACAGTAGAACATCCCCCCCCGATCGCCCCCCGACCCCCCCCCAATCACCCCCCCCCCCCCCTGTCACAAACTGACACCAAGCAGGTTATTTTTTTTTTTTTTTTCCTGATTACTGCATAGTGTCAGTTTGTGACAGTTAGCAGTGGTGGGACAGTGAGTATTACCCCCCTGTAGGTCTAGGGTACCCCCCTTACCCCCCCTAATAAAGTTTTAACCCCTTGATCACCCCCCCTCACCAGTGTCGCTAAGCGATCATTTTTCTGATCGCTGTATTAGTGTCGCTGGTGACGGTAGTTAGGGACGTAAATATTTAGGTTCGCCGTCAGTGTTTTATAGCGACAGGGACCCCCATATACTACCTAATAAATGTTTTAACCCCTTGATTGCCCCCTAGTTAACCCTTTCACCACTGATCACCGTATAACCGTTACGGGTGACGCTGGTTAGTTCGTTTATTTTTTATAGTGTCAGGGCACCCGCCGTTTATTACCGAATAAAGGTTTAGCCCCCTGATCGCCCGGCGGTGATATGCGTCGCCCTAGGCAGCGTCAGATTAGCGCCAGTACCGCTAACACCCACGCACGCACCGTACACGCACCGTACACCTCCCTTAGTGGTATAGTATCTGAACGCATCAATATCTGATCCGATCAGATCTATACTAGCGTCCCCAGCAGTTTAGGGTTCCCAAAAACGCAGTGTTAGCGGGATCAGCCCAGATACCCGCTAGCACCTGCGTTTTGCCCCTCCGCCCGGCCCAGCCCAGTCCAGCCCACCCAAGTGCAGTATCGATCGATCACTGACACTTTTTTTTGTAGCGTTTTGGTGAACTGGCAAGCACCAGCGGCGTAGTACACCCCGGTCGTAGTCAAACCAGCACTGCAGTAACACTTGGTTAATGTTTTGAACGCTACCATGCACTAGTTGAGTGTTAGCGTAGCGTACAGCATTGCACAGACTAGGCACACTTTCACAGGGTCTCCCAAGATGCCAGCGCATTTTGAGAGACTCGAACCTGGAACCGGTTACAGTTATAAAAGTTACAGTTACAAAAAAAAAGTGTAAAAAAAAAAAAAAAACACAAACAAAAATAAAAAAAAATAGTTGTCGTTTTATTGTTCTCTCTCTCTCTCTATTCTCTCTCTATTGTTCTGCTCTTTTTTACTGTATTCTATTCTGCAATGTTTTATTGTTATTATGTTTTATCATGTTTGCTTTTCAGGTATGTAATTATTTATACTTTACCGTTTACTGTGCTTTATTGTTAACCATTTTTTTGTCTTCAGGTACGCCATTCACGACTTTGAGTGGTTATACCAGAATGATGCCTGCAGGTTTAGGTATCATCTTGGTATCATTCTTTTTAGCCAGCGGTCGGCTTTCATGTAAAAGCAATCCTAGCGGCTAATTAGCCTCTAGACTGCTTTTACAAGCAGTGGGAGGGAATGCCCCCCCCCCACCGTCTTCCGTGTTTTTCTCTGGCTCTCCTGTCTCAACAGGGAACCTGAGAATGCAGCCGGTGATTCAGCCAGCTGACCATAGAGCTGATCAGAGACCAGAGTGGCTCCAAACATCTCTATGGCCTAAGAAACCGGAAGCTACGAGCATTTTATGACTTAGATTTCGCCGGATGTAAATAGCGCCATTGGGAAATTGGGGAAGCATTTTATCACACCGATCTTGGTGTGGTCAGATGCTTTGAGGGCAGAGGAGAGATCTAGGGTCTAATAGACCCCAATTTTTTCAAAAAAGAGTACCTGTCACTATCTATTGCTATCATAGGGGATATTTACATTCCCTGAGATAACAATAAAAATGATTTAAAAAAAAAAATGAAAGGAACAGTTTAAAAATAAGATAAAAAAGCAAAAAAAAATAAAGAAAAAAAATAATGAAAAAAAAATCACCCCTGTCGCCCCCTGCTCTCGCGCTAAGGCGAACGCAAGCGGCGGTCTGGCGTCAAACGTAAACAGCAATTGCACCATGCATGTGAGGTATCACCGCAAAGGTCAGATCGAGGGCAGTAATTTTAGCAGTAGACCTCCTCTGTAAATCTAAAGTGGTAACCTGTAAAGGCTTTTAAAGGCTTTTAAAAATGTAGTAATTTTGTTGCCACTGCACGTTTGTGCGCAATTTTAAAGCATGTCATGTTTGGTATCCATGTACTCGGCCTAAGATCATCTTTTTTATTTCATCAAACATTTGGGCAATATAGTGTGTTTTAGTGCATTAAAATTTAAAAAAGTGTGTTTTTTCCCCAAAAAATGCGTTTGAAAATCGCTGCGCAAATACTGGGTATAAAAAAAAAAATGAAACACCCACCATTTTAATTTGTAGGGCAATTGCTTTAAAATAATATATAATGTTTGGGGGTTCAAAGTAATTTTCTTGCAAAAAAAAATAATTTTTTCATGTAATCAAAAAGTGTCAGAAAGGGCTTTGTCTTCAAGTGGTTAGAAGAGTGGGTGATGTGTGACATAAGCTTCTAAATGTTGTGCATAAAATGCCAGGACAGTTCAAACCCCCCCCAAATGACCCCATTTTGGAAAGTAGACACCCCAAGCTATTTGCTGAGAGGCATGTCGAGTCCATGGAATATTTTATATTGTGACACAAGTTGCGGGAAAGAGACAATTTTGTTTTTTTTTTGGTTTTTTTTGCACAAAGTTGTCACTAAATGTTATATTGCTCAAACATGCCACGGGAATATGTGAAATTACACCCCAAAATAAATTCTGTTGCTTCTCCTGAGTACGGGGATACCACATGTGTGGGACTTTTTGGGAGCCTAGCCGCGCACGGGACCCCGAAAACCAAGCACCGCCTTCAGGCTTTCTAAGGCCGTAAATTTTTGATTTCACTCCTCACTACCTATCACAGTTTCGGAGGCCATGGAATGCCCAGGTGGCACAAACCCCCCCCCCAAATGACCCCATTTTGGAAAGTAGACACCCCAAGCTATTTGCTGAGAGGTATAGTGAGTATTTTGCAGACCTCACTTTTTGTCACAAAGTTTTGAAAATTGAAAAAAGAAAAAAAAAAATTTTTTTTCTGGTCTTTCTTCATTTTCAAAAACAAATGAGAGCTGCAAAATACTCACCATGCCTCTCAGCAAATAGCTTGGGGTGTCTACTTTCCAAAATGGGGTCATTTGGGGGGGGTTTGTGCCATCTTGGCATTTTATGGCCTTCAAAACTGTGATAGGTAGTGAGGAGTAAAATCAAAAATGTATGCCCTTAGAAATCCTGAAGGTGGTGCTGGGTTTCCGGGGCCCCGTACGTGGCTAGGCTCCCAAAAAGTGCCACACATGTGGTATCCCCGTACTCAGGAGAAGCAGCTGAATGTATTTTGGGGTGCAATTCCACATATGCCCATGGCCTGTGTGAGCAATATATCATTTAGTGACAACTTTTTGTAATTTTTTTTTTTTTCTTTTTTTTGTCATTATTCAATCACTTGGGACAAAAAAAATAAATATTCAATGGGCTCAACATGCCTCTCAGCAATTTCCTTGGGGTGTCTACTTTCCAAAATGGGGTCATTTGTGGGGGTTTTGTACTGCCCTGCCATTTTAGCACCTCAAGAAATGACATAGGCAGTCAGAAACTAAAAGCTGTGTAAATTCCAGAAAATGTACCCTAGTTTGTAGACGCTATAACTTTTGCGCAAACCAATAAATATACGCTTATTGACATTTTTTTTTACCAAAGACATGTGGCCGAATACATTTTGGCCTAAATGTATGACTAAAATTTAGTTTATTGGATTTTTTTTATAACAAAAAGTAGAAAATATCATTTTTTTTCAAAATTTTCAGTCTTTTTCCGTTTATAGCGCAAAAAATAAAAACGGCAGAGGTGATCAAATATCATCAAAAGAAAGCTCTATTTGTGGGAAGAAAAGGACGCAAATTTCGTTTGGGTAGAGCATTGCATGACCGCGCAATTAGCAGTTAAAGCGACGCAGTGCCGAATTGTAAAAAGTGCTCTGGTCAGGAAGGGGGTAAAATCTTCCGGGGCTGAAGTGGTTAAATAAAAATACCCCTATAATACACAAGCTTAATGTATTCTAGTAAAGTTAGTCTGTAAACTAAGGTCTGTTTTGTTAGTTTATAGCAGTAGTTTGTTATTTTATAAACTTCCAGCAGGCCGCGGCCATCTTAAGTGTGGGCATCTGAAGCCAGACTGTATTTCTTCCTGGATCTCATCCTTGCAGATCTCGCACATGCTCAGTGCAGCACAAGCAGTGTAATAGGTTTCAGGTCAGGTTTCCATAGCAACGGCAGTGTCAGAGGAAGTTGCCGCCCCTTCCCAGAAGGCATTGCAAACAGGAAATGATGCGATGGGCCGCGGACAGGGAGGAGGAAGCGAAAAATGAACACAGCAGATATACAGTAGGTGCTGAGAAAAAAAATATCCAATTTGTTTACAGTGCACAGTTTAGTGAGGGATGCTGAAGAGTTGTAAAAGTGGGTGGAACTCCACTTTTAAAAAAAAGTCAGTTAAAAAAAAAAAAAAAAAAAAGTGCTTTTGGGGAAATTTAGAACGCCTATGCAAATCAAATCTTATGCAAAGTTGTATGACTGATAAAAAATGTAGAATTATAGCTTTATTTTTAGGTTGCCCCAGGGGTCTATAGGATCGTGTGTTCATACTTCCACACTTCCAAGCCTGCGAGGGGAGCGTTTTAGTTTGTAGACACTTGACCATCACATCTACACAAGCCTGTTGGGCATCCCGTTCCAAACTCATGGAAACTAATATGGAGTTGCCCCCTACTCTTCTTTTTTTGGATATAGCAGCCTCCGTTCTCCTAGGTAGGCTTTCCACGAGATTTTGGAGTTTGTCTATTCAGCCGAAAGAACATTTGTGAGGTTAGGTACTGATGTTGGATGCAAAGACCTAGATCCCAATCGGTGCTCCAATTCATCCCAATGATCTTCAGTAGGGTTGAGGTCAGGGCTGTGTGCAGGAGGCTCAAGTTGCTCCACTTTCAATAAACTATGTGTTATGGAGCTACCTTTATGCACAGGGGTACAGTCATGCTGCAGCCAAAAAGGGTTTTCTCAAAACTGTTACTACAAGGTTGGAAGAGAACAATTATCTTAATTGTCTTTGTATGCTGCGGCATTAACAACACCCTTCATTGGAAACATCAAAACTCAATTATTGGAATAATGGGTTGGTCTCTATAAGTAGCTGTAATGATCATGTGTCCACAACTGTTAGGCCCCTTTTACACGAGGCAGACTCCGTTTCCACGGAGTCCGCCTCGGTTCGCCGGCTCAGCGGGAGCCGGCGGATGACAAGTCCCTCTCTGCTCACTGAGCGGGGAGGGGCTTGTCAGGCGCCGCTGCCGCCTATGGAGGGATCGGACGAAAACGGACAGCATGTCCGTTTTCATCAGATCTCACCTGATCTGATCCGCCAGCGACGGACCTGGACGTAGGACCATCCATCTGCTTTTAGCAGATCGGACTGGGTCGGATGTCAGCGGACATGTCTCCGCTGACATCCGTCGCTCCATAGGCTAACATGGAGCACCCGTTCAGGTCCGCCGTCAAAACTGACAGGCGGACCTGAACGGTCCGGTTGTGTGAAAGGGGCCTTAGCCATATAGGATTTGATTTGCTAAAGCCAAATAGGCTGTTCACTTTGCAAGGCAAGTGGCACCTTGGCAGGGAAATTTCCACTGAGCTTAGTGAATGTGGTGAAATGTAACTTTATCCTGCCTGTACTATAGCCAAAAGACAGCTACAGCACACTTCCATTTCTGGGAGGGCCCCATGGACGTCCTCCCAGAATCCCACCTTCTGCGTGCCCCCTGGGGCCCATATCTGCTGAACTCTGTGACTGCTGTGTCCTTTGGACACAGCTGATCACAGACCATGGTAAAGGGCCAATCACAGCTCATCACTTGTAAACAGACTTGCCGGTTTATCGGCAGTCCTTTCCTCACACTGTGTCTGTGGGAGAAAGGAGAGTCAATAACTGGCAAGACTATCCGTACATTGTTAACATTGCCCTGATTATCTGTGCAGCCCCATCAGTGCCAATCAGTGCAAATCAGTGCAACTTATCAATTACTATCAGTGCCACCTATCAATGCCCATCAGTGCCCCGAACTGCTACCAGTGCCCATCATTGTTTCCTCATCAGTGCACATCAGTGCAGCCTCATCAGTGCCGCCATATCAGTGCAGCCTCATTAGCACCCATCAGTGCAGCCTCATAAGTGGCCATCAGTGCAGCCTCATCAGTGCCGCCATATCAGTGCAGCCTCATTAGCACCCATCAGTGCAGCCTCATAAGTGGCCATCAGTGCAGCCTCATCAGTGGCCATCAGTGTAGCCTCATCGGTGGCCATCAGTGTAGCCTCATCAGTGGCCATCAGTGTAGCCTCACCAGTGAAGAAGAAAAATGACTTATTTGCAAAACTTTATAGCGGAAACAAAGAAACAATGGTGAGTAAATACCACCAAAAGAAATCTCTATCTGTCTCAAAAAACTTAATTTGGGTACAGTGTTGCATGAATTCGCAATTGTCATTCAAAATGTGTCGGCGCTGAAAGCTGAAAAGTGGCCTGGGCAGGAAGGGGGTAAAAGTGCCCGGTATTGAAGTGGTAAACTTTGCAAAGAACGCCCAATCTCTTGCAAGGAAAGAAAAAGCTGCATTTTTGTTTGCTAATGATTGGATGACGAAAGTCAGCAGAGCTTCGCCTCATTCACTAAGTTCTGGGGAAAATTTGCTTGCAAAGTGCAACTTTCCTTCCAAAATGAACAGTCTGTATGTCTTTAGTTAATAAACCACATAGCACAGATGTGACAGAAGATGATCTTCCCTGTTAGTAAAGAAAGACTTCTGCTGATGACTAGATGTTTTTTATACAATGCGGTGTTGGGCCATTTGGAATTTGTTCATGTTGTGAGGCACAATATGAGGAACTGGAAAACAGTTAATAAATAACTCACATACTTTTTATCACTTTTGCAGGCATTAACAAAGTTCCCTATCAGTCAAAAACTTCTGGCAGTCAGCAACATTAGTCCTCTCTTTATGTAGCAAACTTATAAAGTGAAACTCAGATACCGTCTTCAGCAACCACACTACTGGCTGAACTTCTTTTATGTTCAGGGCCTTTTTGCTGTGAGAAGAATCATGTCATAGATAGACAACACTGTGTTGGATGAGTACCGACTCTGAGCACTAGATAAGGTATTATGAAAAGTCGGTGAAGGTTCTTATTAGGTCATGGTATAGTTAGAAGTAGTTAGTCACATTCAAATGGACTTGTTCTATGCTACACACCATACGAGAACCTGTGTGCATTGTTAATTGAAAATTGCACCTAATTTGGCACATATGCCATTTCTGCACATAGGGATTTCACTGTGGACTGTTATTCAATAGAAAGCCAGATTTGGTGCATGTAATGTATGAGATACGAGGTGGCTTGTCATTCCTCAAGCACATGTAGCACTAGATTTGGCACATGTTCCATACGAGATCCACCATCGCTTACCATTCTTCAATAGCAATTCTTCAATAAAAAGCTGAATAAAGTCTCGTACACACGATCGGATTTTTCGCAGACAAAGCATCAGACTTTTGTCCGAAGGGCGTGTGCCTGGATTTTGTCTTTTATACAAACGGTACACAATTGTCGGCCAACAAACACGAACGTAGTGACGTACTACGAGCCGATAAAGAGGAAGTTCAATTGTCAGGCGCCACCCTTTGGGCTCCTTCTGTTAATTTTGTGTTAGTAAAAGTTTGAGTGTTGATTCGCGCTTTTCATTTCACGCTTTTCAGTTCGTTTCTGAACGGCCGTTCATCAACCAGACATGTTGCGGAATCAGAGGAGATAATGTGTTATTTATTATTGGCCTTGGAGTTATTGCTTTGACCCAAGTCCAGTCCAGGAACAGGAGGAGGTCTAATTTTTGGACCAAAAATTGGTTGCTTTATTAACCGCTTCAGCCCTGGAAGATTTTACCCCCTTCCTGACCAGTGCACTTTTTGCGATTCGGCACTGTGTCGCTTTAACTGACAATTGTGCGGTCGAGTCAAGTTGCACCCAAACAAAAATGATGTATTTTTTCCCCACAAATAGAGCTTTCTTTTGGTGGTATTTGATCACCTCTGCGGTTTTTAATTTTTGCACTATAAACAAAAAAAGAGCGACAAGTTTGAAAAAAAATGCAATATTTTTTACTTTTTGCTATAATAAATATCCCCCAAAAATATATAAAAAAAAGATTTTTTTCCTCACTTTAGGCTGATACATATTCTTCTACATATTTTTGGTAAAAAAAATTGCAATAAGCGTATATTGATTGGTTTGCACAAACGTTATAGCATCTACAAAATAGGGGATAGTTTTGTGGCATTTTTATTATTAATTTTTTTTTTTTTACTAGTAATGGCGGCGATCTGCGATTTTTATCGGGACTGCGACATTATGGCAGACACATCGGACAATTTTGACACATGTTTGGGACCACTGTCATTTATACAGCGATCAGTGCTATAAAAATGCATTGATTACTGTAAAAATGTCATTGGCAGGGAAGTGGTTAACACTAGGGGGCGATCAAGGGGTTAATTGTGTTCCCTAGTGTGTGTTCTAACTGAAGGGGGGAGTGGACTGTGTAGGGGAAGAGATAGATCGCTGTTCATACTCTGTATTAACAGAAGATCTGTCTCTTCTCCCCTCAGAGAACCGGAAACTGTGTGTTTACACACTCAGATCCCGGTTCTCTGTGTGTCAGCAGCGATCGCAGGAGCCTGGCGGTGATCGTGACCGCCAGGCACTCGCATAGGCTCCGGGGGCGAGCAACAGGCACACGCGCACCCCTAGTGGCCACAGGGTGAAGCGGCGTAACATAACGTCGTTTCGCCCAGCAGTGCCATTCTGCCACAGTACAACTGTGGTGGTTGGTCTGCAAGTGGTTAATCGTGACCAATTATGTCATATGCCTTTGCTGCGGGAGCTCCAGGAGAATAATCCAGATGTTTTTCTGAATAATCTCTGGATGACGGACCCCTGCTTTCACCAACTCTTGGCATTGCTGATCCCCCTATATTAAGAAGCAGGACACATGCATGAGGCTTTTATTTTATTTTTTGGTTGAATAATGATTTGATTTGGTATATTTTCCATATTTTTGGATGCATAGAATACACTTTTTGGTTAAGTTCTATTGGCAGATAGCATGTCTAATTTTATTTGTTTTCTTTTCTTAATGCACAATAAAAAAAAATGTGTAGAATAATACTTGGCTATGTGTTTTACTTCAAATGACACTTTGGGAGTAGGCAGTTACATTTAAAAAAATACAATATAAAATTGACAAGGGACACCAACATAGTTGTATCTTTAACGTGTATAAAAGAACCGCGCTAAACACAAACCATACTCAAAATACTTGAGAATTAATATATAAAGTGATCAGAAATGCTAAACTCATATAACAATATGATGTGAAAAAAATGAAAAATAAAAAATGCGTTATGAACCACATAAAGATAATAAATTAAGGCAAAAGATATGAAAATTAAAAAAATTAATTGATGAAAAATTGTTATATAAAGATAAGAAAAATAAAAAACACACAGTCCGTGAAAATGAAGTGACTTCCGTTATTAACAGTCCTTATTAGATTTTCTTCCACCCAGAGTGACTGAAGACTATAAAAACATCTTTGTGAAAAAAATCCACCACCTATAAAGGTATATGATTACCAGAGGTAAGCTGTAATAAAGCCTTATGCCAGAGATCCACTCATTAGGGACATCACCATCTGTCTCTGCACGGAGGGGAGATCACCCAGGAATCATCAGCAGTGATTGGCTCGGTAATGGAGACCCAAGAAGATAAGAAATACATCTACCATAGTGTGAATCCGTTTGACCAGTTTATTAAGGGATAAAGTAGCACACTTACCAAAAGAAGCAGTTAAAATAGCATATACAAAATCAGCCGGCCGGCCTGCAAACACCCGTTCGTTATGGAGTGGAAACGATGACGTCAGCGCGTCTGCCTTCCGACGTACGTTTCGTCCTATTGGACGTTGTCATAGGAACGTTCCTACTATGGTAGATGTATTTCTTATCTTCTTGGGTCTCCATTACCGAGCCAATCACTGCTGATGATTCCTGGGTGATCTCCCCTCCGTGCAGAGACAGATGGTGATGTCCCTAATGAGTGGATCTCTGGCATAAGGCTTTATTACAGCTTACCTCTGGTAATCATATACCTTTATAGGTGGTGGATTTTTTTCACAAAGATGTTTTTATAGTCTTCAGTCACTCTGGGTGGAAGAAAATCTAATAAGGACTGTTAATAACGGAAGTCACTTCATTTTCACGGACTGTGTGTTTTTTATTTTTCTTATCTTTATATAACAATTTTTCATCAATTAATTTTTTTAATTTTCATATCTTTTGCCTTAATTTATTATCTTTATGTGGTTCATAACGCATTTTTTATTTTTCATTTTTTTCACATCATATTGTTATATGAGTTTAGCATTTCTGATCACTTTATATATTAATTCTCAAGTATTTTGAGTATGGTTTGTGTTTAGCGCGGTTCTTTTATACACGTTATCTATTTATTCTAAACCTAAGAATTAGAACTGCAGCTTGTAGTTAGAGGGAAGCGCAGTAATTTTATAGTATTTTCTGATAGTTGTATCTTTAAACTTAAAAACTACGGGATAATGGGGTTGTGGTAACTTGCCCCCCCCCAAAAAAAACAAAAACATAATAATATTATTCTTGATATCACTAGAAAATAAAAGCCTTTTAAAATACGTTTGGCAGAACTCCATCAGTATCACCAGCAAAGCAGCTTCATTATTATCCCATTAACCACCTCAGCCCTGGACCATTTGGCTGCCCATAGACCAGAGCCAAAGCTTAACCACTTCAGCCCCAGAAGATTTTACCCCTTTCCTGACCAGAGCACCTTTTGCGATTCGGCACTGCGCCGCTTTAACTGACAATTTTGCGGTTGTGCGACGTGGCTCCCAAACAAAATTGATGCCCTTTTTTCCCCACAAATAGAGCTTTATTTTGGTGGTATTTGATCGCCTCTGCGGTTTTTTATTTTTTGCGCTATAAACAAAAAAAGAGCGTCAATTTTGAAAAAAACGCAATATTTTTTACTTTTTTCTATAATAAATATCCCCAAAAAATATCTAAAAAAACATTTTTTTCCCTCAGTTTAGGCCGATACGTATTCTTCTACATATTTTTGGTAAAAAAAAATCGCAATAAGCTTTTATTGATTGGTTTGCGCAAAAGTTATAGCGTCTACAAAATAGGGGATAGTTTTATGGCATTTTTATTAATACCTTTTTTTTTACTAGTAATGGCGGCGATCTGCGATTTTTATCATGACTGCGACATTATGGCGGACAGATCAGACACTTTGGCGCTATTTTTATACAGCGATCAGTGCGATTAAAAATGCACTGATTACTGTGTAAATGTGTATACCAAAACCACAGCAGTAGTGAAATTGCTCTTGCTCCAAAATGGTAAGCCGCTAACACTGCAAACAGAATAATTGCCAAATAAATCAATAGTAACCAAAACGTGTAGCGCTAACTGAAAATTACACCCTCAAATTAATAAGGTGAAGAGCTAATGCTCTAAATACAATTTGACTAGAAAAGAAAGAAGAACACAGAAAAAATGTCCATCACTGGAAAAAAAAATTATGAAATATAAATAAAAGTCCCTGTACATAGAGACTCTACTTATCACCACTTGTGAGTGATGTATAAAGTACCATCAGCAGCATATAATCATAAAAGTCTTAAAAAGATAATGCACAGCTGGTTCCTAAGTAGTCCCACGTATATATGTTGAATAGTGCGTGGAAGGACCAACTCTATAACTTCACACCACAGTGTCTTAAAAGATGTGCACTTCCCTCAACCGATAAAAATGGGGGCTTACCGGAGGGTTTGAACCCAAAACAGTGTATACTGTGAGGGTCAAACCGGCTTTTATTGCTCACTGGCAATGGGAGGAAGACCATGACAGCCTGAAGATGAAGGGATCACAGGGGGCCTCAAAGATGTATCTTCTCCAAATGAAACCATGGATCTCCCCACATGTGGCTCATACAGGATAGAAAAAGGGCCACATAGTGTGATACCGTAAACAACGTATTTTATTGTAAAAAGAAATACAGGTTTCAAGAAAGATAGGGGCTTTGAGGCCGTAGAATGGCCCCAGGGACTTTTAAACGGTGCTGAAGTCAATAAGGTGAGAAGTATAAGATAAAACACATCTTTTATTTAGTACTCTTTAAAAGAACAGACATTTAGTCAAAAATGACATTTGGGCAATAAATTTACAAAGCAAATACAAAAAGTTTTTTTCATGAATACAGAGATTAATACCACTCTCTCAACATGTTTCGCTTTCCTAAGCTTCTTCAGGAGATGTATTGTGGTATTGTAATCAACTATAAAGATAGAAAAAATATATATAAATAAAGATTGACATGTCTGCTAATGAATTTCAGGTTCATGAATTTGTGTTGGTTTAATCATAACAGAGAACAAAATATATGTATAAAAATAACATATCAGACAAAATTAATATATATACACATGAGTATATAACAAATAATATTTGAGAAAATATATTTCAGACCTACAGAAGGTTCATTCTGGACCTCCTGAGGTTTATCCTTACCAATAACATTTTTTTATTTGCACGCTCCCACTACCTCCAGGTGCAGGGGGTCGCTATGGGGACCAGATGTGCCCCCTCTTATGCGAACCTGTACCTGGGGGAGTGGGAGCAAAAACTGTTCTTCAGGGAAGATATGCAAGCCCTGGTGGAAAATATACCGATATGGAAACGGTATATTGATGATGTGTTCTTTATCTGGACGGGCAGTAGAGAAGATCTTTCTCGCTTCTTTGAGGGATTGAAAATCAACCCCTATAATCTTACTTTCACCATGGAGGCAGATCAATCCAGTTTAACTTTTTTAGATATCACCCTTTTTATTAATCCTGACAGAACCATCGGAACCACCCTTTTTCGTAAAACATCAGCAGGAAATTCACTCCTGCACGCTACTAGTTCACATCCCCTGCCACTTATCAATAATGTTCCTTACGGACAGTATTTAAGATTGAGGAGAAACTGTAGTGATAATGTCCACTTCGAATCCGAGGCCAGGGCACTGAGAGAACGTCTCAAGGCACGTGGCTACAGCAATAAATGCCTAAAACGAGCCTACGTTAGGGCCAAAAAAAGCAACCGCAGCCAACTAATTCATGGGTGTTCTAAACCAAAATTAGACCCAGGCTTAAGAGTTATTACTACATTCTCTGGGCAACATCAACAAGTGCGTGATTTGCTACAAAAGCACTGGTACTTGTTGATGGGAGATCCAAAGGTGTCCAAACATCTAAAAGATCATCCAGAGATCACCTACCGACGATCCCGGTCAATCAGGGACCACATTGTCCACAGTCATCATGCCCCACTGCCTGCAACCACTATTAAAAATAAGGGTACTAAACCCTGCCACAAATGTGACTTCTGCAGGTACATTTATTCATCTCGCAATATCATTCTCCCAAATGGACAATTATACAACCCTAACTTTATTGCCACATGCCAATCCATCGGCGTGGTCTATATAATGTTATGTGAATGTAATGCATTTTACATAGGGAAAACCAAACGCCCCTTTTTCCATCGAATTAGAGACCATGTCTCCCTAGTTAATAAGAAAAAGATGGAAACCCCTATAAGCCGACACATGGGTCTATGCCATCAGTTCGATGACAGTAAAATGCACTTTTATGCCCTGGAGTATGCCCCCCCTAATGAAAGAGGGGGTGATTATGATAAGATCTTATTACAACGCGAGACTAAGTGGATTTTTACTCTAAATGCTTTGAAATATCCAGGCCCCTATATACATTCGATCTGCTATATATAACTGATTTAATAATAATTTCGGTATTCATATTTCAACATTTAGGATGCTATTACAGAGCCTTCCTTATTTGTATGGTTATGATTCTTATTTCCAAAAAATTTTTGTGTGCGATAGGACTCGTTTTTTAGTTGCTCTTCAGTCTGCTTTTCTCTATTTGTTTGGCCTGCACGGACACCCGGGGCACTCAGCATCTCAGGTCTTAATCAATGTCCTGTATGCTGTGTTGCCCTTTAACTGACAACTAGTGCTGCTGTTTTCCTCCCCTTTGTTTCTTTCCTAATATGCCTCCAGTCCCACGGTCCCCGTGGTGTTACATTGAAAACATTGGATTTCCAAAGATGACCGCGGATCAGACACATATATCTGATGCCGCCAATGTCCCTATCTTTATGATTAATATTGAGCCACAGTGGCTTCCTTAGTTTACTATCTCTGGCACTGGATTTTCCAAAATGGCCGCGGGTCAGTCATGCCTGTGTGACGCGGCTGACTTTTCCTTTCATTTAGAAGCCGGGATACGGGCGCATGCGCAGTTGTCCTTTTTCAGTCCGCAGCGTGACGGCGAGTCAGACGCCGTCACGCTGGAGAGGTTTAAAAGCGGGGAATCTCCCGCCAGTCTCTGTCATTCTTGTTTGGTGATATGCTGGGCAGATGGACGTCACCTACGTGAGTGCTGTTAAGATCGGTGCTAATTATTAATAGTAAGTTGTCTTGATTTCTCCCCTATCTCTCATTAGAAACTTTTTTTTCTTTATGTGACTCAAACTTAGGAATTTAAGCTTAGCCTACCTTTTATTTGTATTTTTAGGTTTCCTCTGTGGCAGGCTGCAGATGTACTCCTAGGTTCAGTTGCCGACTAGCTATTGGTCGGCAGTCTGGTCCTATATGCTGCCCATTTTCCACTGCCGTCCTGCTGCATTATAAGTACCATTGATTTACATATACAGCAATCTGGCTTTTCACCATCCTTCGGATGTAACTTTGAATTATCTATGAATTGATTCTATTAAAGGTACATTATCATACTTTCATCTTTGGATGATTTTTTCACTCTTATATTTAGCTTTTATACTAGCCAATTTAATTATAGATATTTTTGAAGCTTCTTTATACTAATAATACTAATATTCTTGTATTCAATTTGCTTCTCTTTTTTAGAGAATCTCATTCATTCATCATTTTTAAAAAAAATTTTTATACCTCTCTGCATGCCTTCTCAATGAGTTTTAGACTGAAGAGCAAAACACCAGTCAAGCACAAATTTATTTTCCAATATATAGTTTTTTCTCTACGGGTAAGATCGCAAAGCAGTCTGTGATGTTATATATGGTTTTTTTTTTTGTTTTTTTTTTCTCAAATATTATTTGTTATATACTCATGTGTATATATATTAATTTTGTCTGATATGTTATTTTTATACATATATTTTGTTCTCTGTTATGATTAAACCAACACAAATTCATGAACCTGAAATTCATTAGCAGACATGTCAATCTTTATTTATATATATATTTTTTCTATCTTTATAGTTGATTACAATACCACAATACATCTCCTGAAGAAGCTTAGGAAAGCGAAACATGTTGAGAGAGTGGTATTAATCTCTGTATTCATGAAAAAAACTTTTTGTATTTGCTTTGTAAATTTATTGCCCAAATGTCATTTTTGACTAAATGTCTGTTCTTTTAAAGAGTACTAAATAAAAGATGTGTTTTATCTTATACTTCTCACCTTATTGACTTCAGCACCGTTTAAAAGTCCCTGGGGCCAGTCTACGGCCTCAAAGCCCCTATCTTTCTTGAAACCTAATTTCTGGGACGTGGTGCTCTTGACCTTTTCCTCTTTTCCAACTCGTTTAGTAAAAAGAAATACACTTACATTATAGATGATAAAAAAGCGCTTGTACATAAAAAGACGGCAGTGGAGTCCTCCCGACGCGTTTCGTCTAACAAGACTTCGTCCAGGGGTAAATGTGACTGGCAGTGAGGGGTTTAACAACTAGGGGGAGCTGCAGGGGTTAAGTGTGTCCTAGGGAGTGATTCTAACTGTGGGGGGGAGGGGCTACATGGGACACAATGCTGATCACCGCTCCCAATCACAGGGAGCTGTGATCAGTGTCAGTGTCACTAGGCAGAACGGGGAAATGCTTGTTTACATCAGCATTTCCCCATTCTTCCTCTCTGTGGAACGATCGAGTCCGCGGGACCCTCGATCACACTCACGGAGCTCGCGGCGGGCGCGCGTGCGCCCACAATGCCGCGTCTTAAAGGGCAACGTACAGGTACATTAATATGCCTGTACATGCCCTTCTGCCGACGTATATCGGCGTGAGCCGGTCGGCAAGGGGTTAAAGTAGAAGAGAATATGCGCTGCATTTCGAAATTTCATAATCTGCCACGACACAAATGTTAAATCTCCATTACAAACGCAAGTTTACAAGACTGACCGTTTCTGGCTCGTCCTTGCTTCCGAGCATGCCTGTTTGTACTTTTGACTTTTGTCTGACGGACTTGTGTATACAAGCTCAGAAAATCCAACAACAATTGTCCTTTGGAGCGTACAAACAGTCGGATTTTCCGCCAACAGCCTGTCATCACACATTCCCTGTCGGAAAATCTGATCGCGTGTACGAGGCTTTAGATACAATGCATGTGCTGTACAAGATCCAACATGGTTTGGTATTCTTTAATCAAAAACTGTACCACATGTGGCGCATGCACCGTACAAGATCCACCACAGCTTGTTATTTTTCAATAGAAAACTGCCTCAGATTTGGGGCATGTGCCATATGAGATCTGCAACAGCTTGCTATTCGTCAGTAGGAAACTGTGCTGGATTTGGTGCATGTGCCATAAGAGGTTGCTTGTTAATACTCAGTTTGGTGAATGCCCCATACGTGTTTCCGCGTGGCTTCATATGAGATCCCATGCGGCTTGTTCTTCAATAGAAGATACATTAGGGTCAGAGCGTTTTGTGTACGAGATCTGGAATTGCCTGTTTTTTTTTTTAAATTGAAAGTTAATGTGCGAGATCAGGTGGAATTTCCCTGAGACACTGGTGATGTGGTCATCCTAGAGGGCATCTGTCAGGCTGGGGCCGTGTCAACAGAGCCTCAGGGAAACACAGATGTGGGGCCAAAGATTATGTAACTAAAAAAATATTTAATATAATAAAGGACCATAAGATGATTTAATATCAGCATACAGATATGCATGTTCCAGGTTATTTTGCTGTTGGGGGAAAGGTCCTCTTTACATAATTTTTATTTTCAGCTCTGTGACTGCCTTTTTTAAATCTATTGGATTTCAGCTTAACTGTGTTTTTCTTTACTTTTTAATCACTTACAGACGGGGAGATTTGGCTGCTTAATGACCAGGGCATTTTTTGCGATATGGTGCTGCATCGCTTTAACTGACAATTGCGCGGTCGTGCGATGTTGTACCCAAACAAAATTGACGTCCTTTTTTTCCCATAAATAGAGCTTTCTTTTGGTGGTATTTAATCACTTCTGCGTTTTTTTAGTTTTTGCGCTATAAACAAAAAAAGAGCGACAATTTTGAAAAAAAAAAAATATATATATTTTTTACTACAATAAATATCCCCAAAAATGTTTAAATTTAAATTTAAAAAACACGTTTTTTCCTCAGTTTAGGCCAATATGAATTCTTCTACATATTTTTGGTAAAAGAAATCATAATAAGCGTATATTTATTGGTTTGTACAAAAGTTATAGCGTCTACAAACTATGGGAAAGATTTATGGCATTTTTATTATTATTATTTTATTTTTTTACTAGTAATGGCGGTGATCTGCGATTTTTAGCAGTATTGCAATATTGCGATGGACAGATCGGACACTTTTGATACATTTTTGGGACCACTGACATTTATACAGCGATCAGTGCTATAAAAATGCACTGTTTACTGTGTAAATGTCACTGGCAGGGAAGGGGTTGGACAAGTCAAGAAGACATGATCTCATATAAAGGAGCCTGGATGCACTGAGATGTGGAGGCAGGGCAGCGAGAGCCAGGGCTCTCTTTAAAATTAAATGGACCCTGGGCAAACATTTTCAAAATGAATTTACTGTGGCAGATCTGGCAGCGATTGTGATTGGTTGTCAGAGGTTACAGCACACATTACGGCTCACTGATTATTTGCTAGCGATTACAGCAAATCATTTCTGCTTGCTGATTGGTTGCCAGAGGTTACAGCACATGTTACGGCTCACTGATTACTTGCTAGAGGTCACAGCTCATCATTTCTGCTTGCTGAGTGGTTGCTAGAGGTTACAACACATCATTACTGCTCACTGATTGGTTGCTAGAGGTTACTGCACATTATTACTGCTCACTGATTGGTTGCTAGAGGTCACTGCACATTATTACTGCTCACTGATTGGTAGCTATAGATTACTGCTTATCATTACCGCTCACTGATTGGTTGCTGGAGATTACAGCATTGTGACAAAGTTCTGTTAAGCATGCCGGGAGAGTAGTGGGCATGACCAGATTGCGTATAAGAATGGCCTAAGCCCCCCTTCACATTGGAGCAACTTGTTGACCTATCAAATCTCATGACAAGTCGCACCCTATTGCTGGCAATGGCCATGTTCAAATGCTGCACCGATCTGAAAAAGTAGTTTCTGCACTACTTTTGGTGATTTTAGGTGCGACTTGCATAGACATCTGTACATGAAGCCACACTGATGTCTTCCAAGCCACACCTGAAATTTTAATTGTGCAATTTCTGATGAAGTTGCACAATTTCAAAGCCGCAGTCAATGTGAACGGGGACTCAAAGGGGATGATTAAACAGAACCACCCCTTTACCACCTACCTCTGAATGAATATAGCAGCTGCATCATTTACTACACATTGCCGTGGCATTGATGCTTGGTTTCACGGTGCCGCAACCTGACATGTCAAGTTTCACAGGCGGCGTCCCCGGAAAACTTTCAAATTGATGTCACAGTTGCCGCAGCTACAAGCCAAATGCACAGAAAATCAGAGACTGCGGATAGATTACAGGAGATTACTAGTGACTGTGGATAGATTACAGGAGACTATTAGTGACTGCGGATAGATTACAGGAGATTACTAGTGACTGCGGATAGATTATAGGAGACTATTAGTGACTGCGGATAGATTACAGGAGATTACCAGAGACTGCGGATAGATTACAGGAGATTACTAGTGACTGTGGATAGATTATAGGAGATTATTAGTGACTGCGGATAGATTACAGGAGATTATTAGTGACTGCGGATAGATTACAGGAGATAACCAGAGACTGCGGATAGATTACAGGAGATTACTAGTGACTGCGGATAGATTACAGGAGATTATCACTGACTGCGGATAGATTACAGGAGATTACTAGTGACTGCAGATAGATTACAGGAGATTACTAGTGACTGCAGATAGATTACAGGATATTATTAGTGACTGCAGATAGATTACAGGATATTATTAGTGACTGCGGATAGATTACAGGATATTATTAGTGACTGCAGATAGATTACAGGATATTATTAGTGACTGCGGATAGATTACAGGAGATTATCAGTGACTGCAGATAGATTACAGGAGATAACCAGTGACTGCGGATAGATTACAGGAGATTACTTGTGACTGCGGATAGATTACAGGAGATAACCAGTGACTGCGGATAGATTACAGGAGATAACCAGTGACTGCAGATAGATTACAGGAGATTACTAGTGACTGCAGATAGATTACAGGATATTATTAGTGACTGCGGATAGATTAGAGGAGGTTATTAGTGACTGTGGATAGATTACAGGAGATTACCAGAGACTGTGGAATAGATTACAGGAGATAACCAGAGACTGCGGATAGATTACAGGAGATTACTAGTGACTGTGGATAGATTACAGGAGATTATCAGTGACTGCGGATAGATTACAGGAGATAACCAGAGACTGCGGATAGATTACAGGAGATTACTAGTGACTGTGGATAGATTACAGATTACCAGTGACTGCGGATAGATTACAGGAGATTACCAGAGACTGTTGATAGATTACAGGAGATTATCAGTGACAGTGGATAGATTACAGGAGATTACCAGTGACAGTGGATAGATTACAGGAGATTATCAGTGACAGTGGATAGATTACAGGAGATTACCAGTGACTGTGGATAGATTACAGGAGATTACCAGTGACTGTGGATAGATTACAGGAGATAACCAGTGACTGCGGATAGATTACAGGAGATTACCAGTGACTGTGGATAGATTACAGGAGATAACCAGTAACTGCGGATAGATTACAGGAGATTACCAGAGACTGCTGATAAATTACAGGAGATTACTATTTTTTTTTTGAAAAATTATATTTATTCACATCTTTTTAAACATACATACAAGACATAACATAACATAACTTGTATACCATCCCCCCCCCCCCAACATCCCCCCCCCCCCCTCCGCTCCCAACATCCCCCCCTCCAAAACCCCCTCCCCCCAGCTCGTGCAACAATCCATTACTTTATATTAACATATTCAATTCCATATTATTTGGAGACAGTGACCATAAATTCTTAGTAATAAAGCATTACACCAATCTTACAAAAAGGAAGAAAAATCTTCTAGCTGGTCATACCTAGACTTTCTAATATCTCTATAGTTTCAATTCATATACAGCCACTATGCTAAAGTCTCATTAGCATCAATCCAACATTGCCACACCTTCTCAAATTTTGTGGGGGAACCCCTACTTAGATATGTAGCTTTGTATAGAGGGAGTGCCTTGTTTACCATGTCTTTCCAAAAGAATACCGTTAGTGACTCAGACCTCTTCCAATAGCATATAATGGCTTTACGGGCATAAAACAGAGAAATAGAGATCAAGGTCCTCTGAGCTCTTCTTGGAGCAATCCCTTCCAGCAAGCCCAGCAAGCATACCGACACTGTGAGTGGAATAGAAAAAAGGGGTGTGCCTATTCAACTATATCATGGTTGTTGCCAACATCCCAAAAGTCAGAATATATAGGAAAATTACCCCCGAAAGGTTTATAGGGACTTTAACGGCAACTTGTTTAAAATTTTTTAAAATTTTATTTTATTGAATTGAAAAAATATATATGTATTACAAAAAAGAGACATATAACAAAGAAAACAGAAACAATATCATACAGTCTATAAAAAACTATACAAAGGTATACTGTATATGCAGGGTTTGAAAGACTATATTCAATGGTCTTGCCACAAAATCTTACGCGTTTCGGGACTTAAATGTAATGTCCCTTCATCAGAGACGAAATGTGGATCATAGACCTATTGTGTAACGAGATAATTAATAAAATCAGCATAAGGAACAAACATGTATAAATGGTGTTTGCAGGTATCACATGTATGTCATTTGGTCCATTGTGACCGTGGATAAAAAGAGCACAACCTACCCATGCATGACAGTAACGGAGCATCCACGTCAAAATCGCTGCGGCGACGGTGTCAAAAAGACCCCCAGGTCTAGCGGGTGAAACAAAGACCCGGGAGAGTCGGCTGGCCCAAATCTATCCACACTGATCCGACCCACAACTTAAAGGGGGGCATCCCGCAACTCCGCCAATATAAACTGCAACCAGATCGCAGGTACTAAAACATATCGTGTCACCTGCGAAAGTAGAGGCAAGTGCTTGTTATAGTGAAAAATTGTAAAAGGCTCATAAGTGGTTCAAAACATCAACAAGTTGTGGGTCGGATCAGTGTGGATAGATTTGGGCCAGCCGACTCTCCCGGGTCTTTGTTTCACCCGCTAGACCTGGGGGTCTTTTTGACACCGTCGCCGCAGCGATTTTGACGTGGATGCTCCGTTACTGTCATGCATGGGTAGGTTGTGCTCTTTTTATCCACGGTCACAATGGACCAAATGACATACATGTGATACCTGCAAACACCATTTATACATGTTTGTTCCTTATGCTGATTTTATTAATTATCTCGTTACACAATAGGTCTATGATCCACATTTCGTCTCTGATGAAGGGACATTACATTTAAGTCCCGAAACGCGTAAGATTTTGTGGCAAGACCATTGAATATAGTCTTTCAAACCCTGCATATACAGTATACCTTTGTATAGTTTTTTATAGACTGTATGATATTGTTTCTGTTTTCTTTGTTATATGTCTCTTTTTTGTAATACATATATATTTTTTCAATTCAATAAAATAAAATTTTAAAAAATTTTAAACAAGTTGCCGTTAAAGTCCCTATAAACCTTTCGGGGGTAATTTTCCTATATATTCTGACTTTTGGGATGTTGGCAACAACCATGATATAGTTGAATAGGCACACCCCTTTTTTCTTCCTCTCTGCGATTTAGGGTAGCAAATACCCCCACCCCCACCCCCACGTGCCTTTTCCACTATACTTATTTGTTTTTGTTTTTCGTTTTTGTCTTTGTTTGATTTTTACACATAGCATAATAACTCTGTATAATTTGGTGTTCTTGCCCAGGTCCTCCGTGTCCAGGGCTCTACTGTTCCCATTGACCGTGATATACGTAGCCAACATGTTTCAGGGTCAAAACTGGGCAACCCTTATGGCCGACTACTCTAAAAGTCATTGTGAAGGAGAGGCGGTTCAATCCGAACTATCCTCCCTTTGCAATCAGCTTGGCAAATTAGTTGAGAAGAAATCCTCTTTATTTTGGCATAGGGAAAACTTCGAGAAGTACATTAGAGAGGACATCAACCCCTATGGACTTCGCATTCAAATTTTTCCGCTAATAGATCAGGTCAGTCCCGATTTTAAAAAGAGATGGGAAGATAATCTACAAACATGTACTAGAAATATGATGAAATTATTGATAGAAGAATACAGTAATCGGATAGTGCTACTCGAGAAAGAGATAGATTTGGTATATGTGAAGTTACAAGCATTTAAAAGTCTCCCCACTCTAAAAGAACAGGAAGATAGGATCAAGGCCAATTTAGATCTAATAACTACTGAGATTCTGAGAAAAAAAGACAAAAAGTTCTGGCGCGATAAATTAGCGTTTCAGGAAGGCAAAGCCTATAAATGGCTACAAAACAATCACACAATCAATCCCAGAAATAAAAGCCTCAACAAGGCCACTGGAGAAAGAGGATCTGACTCCTCTATCAATTCATCAGTGTCTGCCTCTTCTTCCTCGCGGAACTTTAACAGAAACAGACAAAAGAAAGCGAAACGGCCCCTATCTGGTGGAGACTCAAACATACAGAAGAAACTAATCACAAACCACCCCCCTCCCTCTACCCAATCTGCTTTGGGAACCCCTGGTAACTACAACTTACGTGGGGATCCTCCAGGCAATCCCCATGGTATCACGGGTGAAAATTCTTCTTTATCCCAAACTAACGGACAAACGCCACATCCCAATCGAAATCTAGGGACTGTGCCTAACGACGAATCTAATAGAAGCCGATTTTTTCCACAGGGCCCCACTCCTCTCCCCAAAACGTAGAGATGGGACCAGATACAACACAAAAATCACCAGACATGAACATCATCAACCTGTCTAGTCACATTCTCTCCACGGAAGAGAAGAACTTACTTTCTAAGGGATTGAGTTTTTGCCCCACCTCCAACCTCGATACGTTTGAGGCCATAAAAGATTTGAACCTATTTGCAAGAAAACTATTACTGAAAAGCATGTATTCCAAAAGGGATGATAAACCGAGATCACCTGATAATGAGCAGGAAAAAGATTTGGAGGTTCTGTTATCCTTACTCGAGGAACAGGACTCAGTAGAGCTTATAGACTCTATTGACATAGAATTCCTACTCCAACAACAACGAACCAGCGAGACACCCACCTCACGGTTTAAAAAATTCAGAAATAAGTCAGATAAGTTCCCCTCTCTCAGTTCCAACTCGAGTTTGTTGGCATTTGTCTCATCTGTGACAGCTGAGATTAGAAAACTAAAAATACGAAAAAAGAACGACAACTTATCTGCCTCTGAACGTTTAGCACTCGAAGAATTAAAGAAATGTCATGACTTGACGATTAAACCCTCCGACAAGGGGGGCAACATCGTCATCATGTCCAACAATCAATATAAGGCGATGTGCAAAAAGGTGCTAAACAATCGGGAGTGGTATAAACTCATTCCCAGGTCCAGTATTGCGAGGTTTGAAACTCAATTCTATGCCCTGGTTGATGGAGCCTTTTCCCAGGGCATTATAGACCAGGACACCTGGGAATTCTTACGCATCAAGTTTCCAAAAACCCCAACGTTCTATTGTCTTCCTAAGGTACACAAAAATGCGTCAACCCCCCCCGGAAGACCAATTGTATCCGGTAATGGTGCCCTTACCGAGCACCTAAGCCTTTACGTCGATGCCCACCTCAAGCCCTTCGTCGAGAACTTGCCCTCCTTTGTACGCGATACCATCCATTTGCTGCAAAGTCTAGAGGGCCTCCATATCTCGCGTCGGGCTTTGTTGGTGGCCATCGACGTAGAGGCCCTTTACAGCTCTATCCCCCATCAACTAGGTTTGGCCGTAATTAGACGGGTCATTGCATCAACATACAAGGACGATAGGAGATTACATGAATTCATCATGATGTCATTGGAGTTTATTCTTTATCACAATGTCTTTTCATTTGACGGCTCCCACTTCCTCCAGGTGCAGGGCGTGGCTATGGGGACCTCCTGCGCCCCATCCTACGCCAACCTGTACCTGGGGGAGTGGGAGAAGTCCTTTTTGTCAGATGAGTCCTCACAAACCTATAAACCGCATATAGCGGCCTGGTTTCGATATATCGATGACATTCTGCTGCTATGGGAGGGTTCAGAAAAGGAGCTGGAGGAATGCATCAACTGTATGCAAAAGAACTCCCTAAACTTAAAATTTACTTTCACTTATAGTGAAACCAATATCACTTTTCTTGATACAACCATTACTAAGAACGCTGATGGCAGCCTATCTAGTGGCCTTTTCCGCAAACCAACAGCCGGAAATACTATCTTACACGCTTCTAGCGCCCATCCCCAGCCTCTTCTCCGATCAATCCCCTATAGCCAATATCTCAGGCTCAAGAGGAATTGTTCGGACCATGAATCCTTCCTACGCGCAGCATCATCCTTGAGAGAGAGACTCCTACTTAGAGGATACTCACACTCCATTTTAAAAAAAGCTTTCAAAAGAGCTAACGCACAAGACAGACGTAAAATTCTGTTTAGTCACCAAAGGAAGCCAGACAATCAAGCCCCAGTGAGAATGATCATGAAATACAGCGATCAACACAAATCTGTCAGATCCATCTTTGATAAATTTTGGCATATCCTATATACTGATCCACAATTGCGTCCTCATATTTCGGCAAGACCATCTATTACGTATCGACGTGTGAGTTCCCTAAAAGACCAACTAGTCCACAGTGAATTCGTTGGTGACTTTCGCAGTGACCCCTGTAAAAGACTTGGGACTTTTACTTGTGGCGGATGTTCTGTATGTAGATACATCAATACAAACCCCAATTACATCCTCCCTAATGGCCGAAAATACACCCCTCACCATTACTGTAATTGTAAAACTGAGGGGGTAGTATACCTTCTCACATGCCAATGCCAACGATTCTACGTTGGCAAGACCAAATCAAAATTCTCCATAAGGGCATCCAGACACATTGCATCAATGAAGAAAGCAGACCCTGATCTCCCCCTGGGGAGACATGTCCTTAATGAACATCATGGAGTCTTCCCAAAAATTCAATTTCTTTTCCTAGACAGAATTCACCCTAACCCTAGGGGTGGAGACTGGAATAAGGTCCTTCTTCAGCGAGAGGCTCGCTGGATTATGGACCTTACCGCCACCTCACCCCCGGGCCTTAATGAGCAGTTCAGTTACAGACCGTTCTTGGAGGGTTTTGCATCTGGTCTCTGTGAGAGGGACCTATAGTCCCTTCTCACAGACCCTTGGCACAGTTGCTATCTATCTGTGCCCTAACCATAGATACATATCATTACTTTATGACTGTTCCCCATCACTCTCCTCGGTCTTCAGAAAATCCAACTGCCATTTTATGTGTGTATGATGTACCATTTACTTTTATGATGTTCTGTTGATGACCCCTGTAACCTGCCGGTGTCGGAGTATTCCATGTCGGTTTCGTGGGTGTGCGGTTGTCTTTGATTCGGCTGACCCCTCTCTGTCCCACCCGGCGCAGGTGGGGCCCCCCGGGCCTCCTGATGGTGGGCCGATGGGGGGCCCCTTTTTTTTTGGCCTTCTGGCAGACGCTCCAGCCGCCCCCCGGTGGTGGGTGGTCCGCCCGTCGGCCTTTTCTGCGTCGGTGGACTGCCCCTGCATGACCCCCCTCTCAGATTCCTCTGTGGGGTGGGCCGTGCAGCGGCGGCTCGGGATCCTCTTTCCCACCAGGGTTTCTTCTCTCCCCCCCTTCCAATTTGGGTGGGATTGTGTTCCCTGGGGGGGACCCCTGTGGTCCCGTCAGGCATATACATACAAACTAACATACGCTGTCACTACCCCTGCGCCATATTGGCCATGGGAGTAATATTCTCTGACTTTAGACTCTAAAGGGTTCGGTGTGGCTATGCAACCCACACATCCAATCAACGAGGCTCCTCTGCCCTAATGGGTTAATCCCAGTCCGGGCGGTACTAATCACAATATCCAGTTTTATTTGAACTTAATTTAATAGCCTTTTTATGCTTAAGCAAACTCACCCAAATTCTTATGTGAACTATGCTGGCCGGGTATTTTTTCAAGCAACCATTAAATCATGCTTTGTTGCCCTGTCTGCCTTGTTTTGGCTCAGCCTGGTGGGCGGCGCTGCCTGTCAGATGCACGCCGTATCTCGTCTGCAGTACGGGAGCGTGTGGTGGGCGTGGCGCTATGATGTGACCGCTCCCCCTCCACGCGTTCTCACTGTGTGATTGGGGTAACGGAGCTGTGCCGGCCTGACATACGCTGCGCCTAACCACGCCCCCTCAGCTGCCTGATATGTTGCCAGGCAACTACCAAGCTTTACCTTGGTAGAACGTGTAGGGGGCGTGGCGCTATGACGCGACCACTCCCCTCTCATACATTTTCATTATATGCTGGTAGCAATGACGCTGCGCTGATTAGACGCACGTCACGCTATACCACGCCCCCCCCAGTTTCCTTATATTTCTGTGATACACCAGAACGGGCTCATCATTACCGCATTTGGCGGTGACCGGCCCGGATGCCTCAGCAATCAATCCTTGCCTTACTATGATTCCAGACTACACTTTTCTGTAAGTACTAGGCATGGATGGCTAGGACCCAGCCTCCTTGTTTGCTCTTTGAACTTGATATTTCCTGGGCTGCCATCACTACCATATCCTTCCTTTGCTTTATTTATAGATCTAGCCTATATATGGGATAACGCCCTGGTGTGATCTGTGCCTGCATATACTCGGCAGCATACTCCCTTTTCTCCCTTGGTGTTGCAGACTGTTATGGCCTGATCCAGAAACCTGTGGTATGAACATAGCTTCTCTATCTACCCCCACTTTTACCTTTTTTGATTTTGTTGATGTTTTGAACCACTTATGAGTCTTTTACAATTTTTTACTATAACAAGCACTTGCCTCTACTTTCGCAGGTGACACGATATGTTTTAGTACCTGCGATCTGGTTGCAGTTTATATTGGCGGAGTTGCGGGATGCCCCCCTTTAAGTTGTGGGTCGGATCATTGTGGATAGATTTGGGCCAGCCGACTCTCCCGGGTCTTTGTTTCACCCGCTAGACCTGGGGGTCTTTTTGACACCGTCGCCGCAGCGATTTTGACGTGGATGCTCCGTTACTGTCATGCATGGGTAGGTTGTGCTCTTTTTATCCACGGTCACAATGGACCAAATGACATACATGTGATACCTGCAAACACCATTTATACATGTTTGTTCCTTATGCTGATTCTATTAATTATCTCGTTACACAAAAGGGCTATGATCCACATTTCGTCTCTGATGAAGGGACATTACATTTAAGTCCCGAAACGCGTAAGATTTTGTGGCAAGACCATTGAATATAGTCTTTCAAACCCTGCATATACAGTATACCTTTGTATAGTTTTTTATAGACTGTATGATATTGTTTCTGTTTTCTTTGTTATATGTCTCTTTTTTGTAATACATATATATTTTTTCAATTCAATAAAATAAAATTTTAAAAAATTTTAAACAAGTTGCCGTTAAAGTCCCTATAAACCTTTCGGGGGTAATTTTCCTATATATACTGTGAGTGGAATAGGTATTTTCAGTAAGGACTGAACAGTGCGAGTAACCCCTGTCTAGAACTCCCTGATCTCCTGACAGTGCCAGAAAATGTGGTCAAAGTCAGCTGGGCTGTGTGCACAACTTCAGCACTCACCTGCATCAGTGCCATATATGCCAGTTAGCCTTGCCGGGGTATAATATATCCTATGCAACAGTTTGAATTGAATAAGTCAGTCTCTAGCCGAGACTAAAGTTCCAAATGTGTGGTCCCACATATCATCCCAGTCATCTCTCCCGAAATCGGGAATTACAGCACTCCACGTGTCTCTACATCTATTAAGCATTTTTGGCATTTCAACAAATAACCCTTTGTATAGCTCCGATAAGGGCTTTTTTAAATTTTCCTCACTCAGTAGGGACTCTATGGGGGATGATCCTATATCCAGGGAATCTGATCCAAATTGTGACTTGAACGCATGACTAAGTTGTAAATAATGGAAGAAGTACCAGTTGGGCAACTTATGTCTGTCCTTCAGCTGATTGAAAGTAAGTAGTTTTTTACCTCCCACTATGTGTTTTAATTGTTTTACACCTACTCTAGCCCATATGATTGGGTCAGGTATTGTACCCAGATGCGACAGCTTGGGATTGAACCACAAGGGAGTATTCGGGGACCACACCTCAGACTGAGACTTCATCAACACCTTTGTTCTGTCCCATGCACGAGTCGTAACGCGCATCGAGTCAGTCGGAGATATCAATGCCGAGGTGCCTCTATGTAGCAAAAAGAATAGGCTCTCATAGGACCCCATATAGGTCGCTTCCAACACGTTGGCTGCATCCCCATCATCACGAAGCAACCATCGCCTGGCCACAACCATTTGTCCGGCTATGAAATATTTAAATTAGTCCAGGAGAGCAAGCCCTCCCTGTCCCCATGGCTCCTGCAGTGTCCTAAGGCCGATCCTGGGGTGTGTTGCGGACCAGATGAAAGACCCAAACAGACTGTTCACACGTTTAAAGAACGATGCTGGAACCCAGACTGGAGAATTTCTTAAAAAGTATAAGAAGACCGGTAAGACCTTCATCTTAATGAGGTTAACTTTTCCAATAAGCGAGAGTGGTAAATGCTTCCATGCTTCCAACTGTATTTTTGTTTTGGCCAGTACAGGAAGAAGATTTAATGACTTATGCCGCGTACACACGGTCGTACTTTTCGTCTACAAAAGTCGGACAGCCTGTCGGACAGACTTCCGGCAGACTTTCGGTGGACTTGCCGCGGACTTGCGGCCTACTTTCTAACGACCGGACTTGCCTACACACGACCACACAAAAGTCTAACGGATTCGTACGTGATGACGTACACCGGACTAAAATAAGGAAGTTCATAGCCAGTAGCCAATAGGTGCCCTAGCGTGGCTTTTTGTCCGTCGGACTAGCACACAGACGAGCGGATTTCGGGGTCCGTCGTAGGTACGAAGTAAAAGTTTTGAAGCATGTTTCAAATCTAAAGTACGTCGTATTTGAGGCTAAAAAAGTCGGTTGAAAGTCCGGAGAAGCCCACACACGATCGGATTACCAGCCAGCTTTAGTCCATCAGCGTCTGTTGGACTTTTGTAGACGAAAAGTAGGACCGTGTGTACGCGGCAATAGAGTCACTCACTTTGGGTGTTATATGAATACCAAGATATTTCAACTGTGATACCCAGGCAATGGGGACCTGTTGTGTCGCCACAGCCTGAGCATCCGGATCAATGGCCATCGCACCAGACTTCTCCCAATTTACACACAGCCCCGAGAACCTTGAGTATTGTAAAAAGAGAAGCATATCGTCTGCGTACAAAGCAGTACACTCGCGAATGCCTCCTACCTCTAATGCCTTTACATCTGGTGATTTACGGAGTGCTATAGCTAGTGGCTCTATCGCTATAGCGAACAGTGAAGGCGACAGGGGGCATCCCTGTCGTGTTCCCCTGCCCACCGTAAATTGTTGTGATACAGACATTCCCAATTTGATAGCTGCCTTTGGTTTACTATAAAGCAAAGATATCCATGTCCTAAATGCGTCTCCAAACCCCATGTGACGCAGCACTGCCGACATGTAGTTCCAATCCACAGAATCAAACGCTTTAGCCATATCAAGGGACAACACCACCCTCGTCCCCTTATTAACGTGTTCAATTTGAAGGTGTGTGAACAGCCTGCGCAGGTTTGTGTCTGTGGATTTCTATGGAATAAAGCCTGTTTGGTCTATGGACACTAGGTTAGTAATAACTTTTGACAGTCTAGTGGCCAATATCTTTGTCAAAATCTTTAGGTCTTGATTCAACAGTGCTATGGGTCTATATGAGGAGCATTCAGACGGGTCTTTACCCATTTTTGGTAATAGAATAACCTGAGCCTCCAACAGTGTATCCGGTAAAATCTTATTTTCAAGACAGAAGAGGAAAAGAGATTTAAGTCACGGGACTAGGGCCTCCAGATGTGCTCTATACCATTCTATACATAGCCCGTCAGGCCCTGGGGATTTGTGCGGAGGGAATGATCTGATGGCTGTTTCAATCTCTTTTCCTGTTATCTCAGCCTCCAGATCAGACCTATCAGCCTCCGAGAGAGTAGGGATATCTAAAGAAGATAATAATGTCTCTAATTCTTGTACATTGTAAGTAGGTATAGGAGCATAAAGGGTCCTATAATATTCCACAAAGGTATCCAAAATATCAGTGGGATCCGTAAGAAGAATACCCTGGTTATTCCTAATACATGGTATGTTTGTCTGCAGTCTCTGTTCCGCAACTAAAATGGCCAATAATTTCCCATTTTTATCACCCTGTTCAAAGATGGATTCAGCCCTCCTTGTCCAGGAAGTATGTGTTAACTCTGTGAAGTGCAACGCCAACAGACGACGCGCAGTAACTGGACACATATGGTGTCACCTGCGAAGCCACTGATTGTACCTCTATCCAACCCGGATTCAACCTCCATATAGGAGATTACTATTGATTGTGGATAGATTACAGGAGATTATTAGTGACTGCGGATAGATTACAGGAGATTACTATTGATTGTGGATAGATTACAGGAGATTATTAGTGACTGGGGATAGATTACAGGAGATAACCAGTGACTGCGGATAGATTACAGGAGATTATTAGTGACTGCGGATAGATTACAGGAGATTATTAGTGAATGTGGATAGAACAGGAGATTATTATTGACTGCGTATAAATTACAGGAGATTACTATTAATTACAGATAAATTACAGGAGATTATAAGTGACTGCGGATAGATTACAGGGAGATAACCAGTGACTGCGGATAAATTACAGGAGATTACTATTGATTGCAGATAGATTACAGGAGATTACCAGTGACTGCGGATGCAACATACTACACGAGATGATCAAGTAGCCATTTTTAAAATTTTACCTTTTAGCAATGTACAGCTTTACGGGGGGGGGGGGGGGGGGGTAAACAACAGGGAGGGTTTAGCATAACGGTGAGGCAGTGTATAAGGGGTGAAAACACCTAACTGGCCAGCTGGGCTCACCTGCTGATCTTAGTGGTCTGGGGGCGGGGCTCTCAGTGGCCGGGTCCGGGGCTCTTAGCGGCCCGGGGGCTCCCAGCGGTTTCGGGGAGGTGCTCCCACTTGGTTTCTCTCCTCCGAGCACATACAGGCTGCGTGGGACAGGGCAGGTTTAGAGCATCAGTGGAGCTCTTGGCCCCGCCCCTCCCTGCTGACAGAGCCTCCCTCAGCCTAAGCCGAGCCCAATAGCCCGGTGGTCAGGCAGTGTAATATCATGCCAGGGTGTGTGTGAGTCAGTGCTGATGGCGGTGCCACTAGTTAGAGCATACATAGCTACTTCTTCTGCAATCTGCACTGATGCTCGGGGGGGGGGGGGGTTCAACCCCCAACCCCCCCCCCCCCACATCTACATCCCTGCAACAAAATACTGACATAAGGAGGTGATCCTTTTTCCAACTCAATGATTCTGTTTTGTAATTTATATATTTTTTTCTGACATGTTGGTGTTATATCTTTCACTTGGATGTTATAAGCTGCACTGAGTAAATACAGCTGGATAAACAAAAACTGTGTCTGTCTTCATTTCAGGCTGCAAAATGTGATTATTTTAAATGGGGGATGGGGGGGTGATTCTTTTCTATACCCACTGTACGCAAAACATTTATCCCAAAAGGAAAGTGTTAGCTATGCCACGTACACACGAGCGGACTTCACAGCAGACTTGGTCCGTCGGACAATCCGATCGTGTGTGGGCTCCCGTGGACTTTTTGTTTCCCAAAAACCTGACAGACTTAGAAATGAAACATGTTTCAAATCTTTCCGTCGTAACTCCGCCGGACTCAGTTCCTGATGGAAAGCCCGTTCGTCTGTATGACGGACAAGATACGACGCAAGGGCAGGGTACTGCATCTCGCGCTCACTGCACTAGGAAAAACAAATTTTCCTATTGCGGCGAGTGCGGGGCATACCAGGCCCTTAGGTCTGGTATGGATTTTAAGGGGAACCCCCTACGCCGAAAAACTGGCATGGGGTCCCCCCAAGATCCATACCAGACCCAATCCGAGTATGTTGCCCGGCCGGTCAGGAAAGGGGGTGGGGACGAGCGAGCGCCCCCCTCCTGAACCGTACCAGGCCGCATGCCCTTAACATGGGAGGGTGGGTGCTTTGGGGGAGGGGCGCCCTGCGGCCCCCCACCCCAAAGCACCTTGTCCCCATGTCGATGAGGACAAGGGCCTCTTTCTGACAACCCTGGCCGTTGGTTGTCGGGGTCTGCGGGCCGGGTGGCTTATCGGAATCCACTAGCCCCCTTTAATAAGGGGGTCCCCAGATCCCGGCCGGGCTGTGTGCTTGGATCGGGGTCTGGTATGGATTTTGGGGGGACCCCATGCTGGTTTTTCGGCGTAGGGGGTTCCCCTGAAAATCCATACCAGACCTAAGAGCCTGGTATGCCCAGCAACGGGGCTAGCAAGGTGTCAATCTTGCAGTTAAAAGCGGCGAGATTGACTTCCTTTTCTAGTCCCGTCGTACTCGAGTCACGTTCAAAATGAACGGACTTGTCCGTGTGTGGGCAAGTCCATTCATTCAGAGAGTCGCCGTAACTCCGTCGAAAGTCCGGAGGGAAGACCAACGGACCTAGTCTGCGGGAAAGTCCCGTCGTGTGTAGGCAAGTCCGTCCGTTCAGAAAGTCCATTGGAAGTCCGCCGGAAGACCGTCGGACCTAGTTTCCCTGAAAGTCCGGTCATGTGTACGCGGCATTAGAATTCAGTTTTTGGTCAAGCCTATATAAATATGCTGCTCTCCCCCTAGTTTGACAATGTTGCTGTCCAAAGGAGTCTCCATTGAATCTCCATCCAGAGTGGAGTCACCTAAGACATGAAGTGTGTTATGAGCCAGACCACCAGTTTAAAATAGAAGAAAAAAAAGCATTTAAAAGAAAACTAATGCAGCCATCACATTTAATAATTGGTAAGATGCAATATATTAGATTTTTGTTTTGGGGTTTAGTACCACCGCTTTGTCCACACCTGTGATCTGAATGGAATCCCAGACAAATTAGAAAGGTTTCATTACAATAAATATGATTTTTTCTACTGGTGTAAGAGTAAATGTACCGCTCACACTGAGTGCAATCATTATGGGAGGAGGAGGAGAGAAAATTCTACTGTATGAGTCACATGTAAATGTGAGACGGAAACAAAACGCAGAACTTCACTTCCTGAGCTGAGCTAAGAGTAAAATGTGGGCACTAAGAATTTCTATGTAGGTGAGTAAAGCAATCTATTTATTGTTACTGAAGTATTATAGTCTGCTGGTGGGGGGCCTGTGTCCTAATATACAGAGCCCCTCTGGGTTTAGTAGTCTCAGTCCAGTATGATGATTTGTTGGCTCTCAGTTGTTATAAAGGATTTGTAGATGGGGAGTGTTACATTGTGACACTGCTGTATTTCTGTAATCACCTCGTACTAATAGAGTGATCTACATAGAGAACTACATAGAGAAATGTAGATTTTGGTAGAAACATGAATTGTATTTAATTCAGAATGACTCTGAAGGAGGGGGAGAGGGAAAAGAGAGAGGAAGGGAGATCAGAGGAGAGAACAAGGGAAATAGAGAGAAGGGAAAGAGAGGAGAGGGAGAGAGGAGAGGGAGAGAGGAGAGGAGAGGAGAAGAGAGCAAAGGGAGAGGATAAGATAGAAAGAGGAGAGAGAGGTAGAGGGGTAAAAAGGAAGAGAGTGGAGAGCTGGGAAGAAAAAAAAAAAGAGAAAATTAGTGAGCAATAGGAGAGAGGGAAAGGGGAGATATTGGGGGAGAGGGGGGCAAAAATAAATAGCACGGAAATGAACTATTGCCTCACTAGTACCCCCTTTGTGGTAACGTACATGGGACATGAGTGTTCCCACAATATAATAATGTGAACAAGGCTATATTGTTGTCTTTGAATTGAATATGCTTTGTGAATGCTGCCATCTAGTGGACAGAGCAAGAAAGGCAAAAATATGTATTTGATACCATTATAACTTGATTTGATTGCGTATTAGTGAAATTGAATCAGTGTTAAAAGTAATCCTAATACGACTAATTTGTCACACTAGACAGCGCTCATTAAGAGCAATTTGAAACATGTGGCCAACAACACATAAAAGGACATTCATATAACAAAAATGTCCCTAAAAAGTCCTTTAAAGAGAGTCCCTTAGATAGGGTAGTGATGTAAACAGTTCAGGGTGTAGTTTAAATAATTAGCAGGTGATCACGAAAACAGGTCCTCCCACATGCACCTTCCACCGATCACTCTGAAATCCACCCGGTGACAAACACTCTCCCCTAGGGGGTTAAACTCACCAGAATGGGGAGTAATAAAGCCTTCAGAGTCTGCACTCTTTTAACAGCAGTTTGTTCCCATCATCACTATTAATAGGGTCACAGATTTGCAGGGCTGTAATGAATCAAGGAAAACAGAAAAAAAAGGGTTGCACATAGCGTAATCCCGTTTATTGACTCAGAATCCCTTGCACAAAGACAGACAGAGAACCCCCCTTCAATAAAATACATACATCAAGTAAAATCACAAGTAAGCAATCAATCGAACAGGCAGGTAATGTAAGTGTGTTCAACTTCACCATAGGATGTCAGCGCCGCTACACAGGAAAAGATGAAAACTTCCTGGTTGTGCAGATGACTCAGGTGGAGCGCAGACGTCACTTCCTACGTCACGTTAGCCACGCCTGACACGTTTCGTCATATCCTTTGACTTCAACAGAGGGCGTGGCTACACGACGAGATGGCCAGCTTATATATCCCTCTACAACCCGCCCAGCCAATCACCGCGGGGCTCGGGTGCCGCGGTGCACGTCGCCGGCCCCAGCCTCACTAGCAGCTTATCAAAGACAGTGTGGAGGGAATAAAGGCACTGCACTAATCTAACATATACATCTCATATACGATACAATAGAGCTGATTATAAAATAAGCATAAGCAGACATGTAATGAATACATTTGTCAATCACATCAGCATAAGCATCTTAGCATTATAGATGATATTCACCAGCAGCAAGTGCTAATCTAAAGACGCACCATAAATAGAATGCCACTGGTGCATTTTTAGATCATTTTTAAAAAACCAAAACGGAACACAATTGTTAAAACTAAATATACAAAATATCCATGTAAAAGGAAGCCCTGAAAGGATTGTATTCCACAGACATTTATGCACTTATACGCACATGTATACAATGGAAACAGTGCCTTATTGTATAAATATAAAAAAAGAGAGGGAACATCAAAGCATTAATAATGCTAGATAGAATCCTCTCATAATCGACCTCTAGCTGTGAGGTTAATGCTAATTTTAATTATTACGCTAAACCAGAGAATGATTAAAGAAAAAATACAGAATAAACATAAAGGAAGCTACAAAATCGCATAAAGCAGAAGGATAAAAAAAATCGCACAAATATTGCGAAGGCAAACTTAATCAGTATCTTATTTCTAAAAACACAGTAGTCAAATACGAGATACTACTATAAAGAGAACAGAGATGTGCCATGGTAAAGAGGCTAAAAAAAACCGCATAATGATATAAAAACAAAATTGATCCGAAGGATCTTGATTATGTTTTAGCTTGAAATGAAGCGATACATTGTGGTCTTTAAACCCAATTTTTATGTTTGCTATGTGTTCTGCGATTCTGACCCTCAACAACCTCTGGTGCGCCCTATATACATAAGACCACAAGGGCTTGCATAGCGTCATTTCAAGCTTAAAACATAATCAAGATCCTTCGGGCCTCAAGTTTTGGGGTTATAGATCATTTGAAGCCAAAATGGAGGGGTTCCAATTTAGTTCGTGATCTGTCAAGAAGAGAGACCCAGTGGATCTTCTTGGCTGATACTTTATCGCCAAGGGGACTAAACGTGATTCTAGATATCAACTGCTTCATAAGCGATTACTAATATCTGCGATTAACGGTTGGTCTGATCTATTATCAGTGGTTTTGCACTGCTCCTGTGTTGTTCAAGTGTCCTTTACCTTTGTTATATGCTTGGTTTTCTTACAATAGTACATTTTGTACGGTTATCCAATCCTTACAAAAAGATTCGGATCATTTTGTTTTTATATCATTATGCGTTTTTTTAGCCCTTTTACCTTGCATGCACATCTCTGTTCTCTTTATAGTAGTATCTCGTATTTTGACTACTGTGTTTTTTAGAAATAAGATACTGATTAAGTTTACCTTCGCAATATTTGTGCGATTTTTTATCCTTCTGCTTTATGCGATTTTGTAGCTTCCTTTATGTTTATTCTGTGTTTTTCTCTAATCATTCTCTGGTCTAGCTTAATTATTAAAATTAGCATTAACCTCACAGCTAGAGGTCGATTATGAGAGGATTCTATCTAGCATTATTAATGCTTTGATGTTCCCTCTCTTTTTTTATATTTATACAATAAGGCACTGTTTCCATTGTATACATGTGCGTATAAGTGCATAAATGTCTGTGGAATACAATCCTTTCAGGGCTTTCCTTTTACATGGATATTTTGTATATTTAGTTTTAACTATTGTGTTCGGTTTTGGTTTTTTAAAAATGATCTAAAAATGCACCAGTGGCATTCTATTTATGGTGCGTCTTTAGATTAGCACTTGCTGCTGGTGAATATCAATCTATAATGCTAAGATGCTTATGCTGATGTGATTGACAAATGTATTCATTACATGTCTGCTTATGCTTATTTTATAATCAGCTCTATTGTATCGTATATGAGATGTATATGTTAGATTAGTGCAGTGCCTTTATGTCCCTCCGCACTGTCTTTGATAAGCTGCTAGTGAGGCTGGGGCCGGCGACGTGCACCCGCCGGCACCCGAGCCCCGCGGTGATTGGCTGGGCGGGTTGTAGAGGGATATATAAGCTGGCCATCTCGTCGTGTAGCCACGCCCTCTGTTGAAGTCAAGGATATGACGAAACGCGTCAGGCGTGGCTAACGCGACGTAGGAAGTGACGTCTGCGCTCCACCTGAGTCATCTGCACAACCAGGAAGTTTTTATCTTTTTCTGTGTAGCGGCGCTGACATCCTATGGTGAAGTTGACACACTTACATTACCTGCCTGTTCGATTGATTGCTTACTTGTGATTTTACTTGATGTACGTATTTTATTGAAGGGGGGTTCTCTGTCTGTCTTTGTGCAAGGGATTCTGAGTCAATAAACAGGATTACGCTATGTGCAACCCTTTTTTCTGTTTCCTTGATTCATTACGAGCCCTGCAAATCTGTGACCCTATTTATAGTGATGATGGGAACAAACTGCTGTTAAAAGAGTGCAGACTCTGAAGGCTTTATTACTCCTCATTTCTGGTGAGTTTACCCCTAGGGGGAGAGTATTTGTCACCTGGGTGGATTTCAGAGTGATCGGTGGAAGGTGCATGTGGAGGACTGTTTTCGTGATCACCTGCTAATTATTTAAACTACACCCTGAACTGTTTACATCACTACCCTATCTA
The DNA here is from genome assembly GCA_037952835.1 of Lithobates septentrionalis. Classification (NCBI taxonomy): domain Eukaryota; kingdom Metazoa; phylum Chordata; class Amphibia; order Anura; family Ranidae; genus Lithobates; species Lithobates septentrionalis. The sequence continues at coordinate 64,129 of JBBDGP010002866.1, read as the reverse complement.
AGGGACTATCTTTTAAGGGACTTTTTAGGGACTTTTTTGTTATATGAATGTCCTTTTATGTGTTGTTGGCCACATGTTTCAATTGCTCAACATGAGCGCTGTCTAGTGTGACAAATTAGTCGTATTAGGATTACTTTTAACACTGATTCAATATTGATATTTTTGGGTTTGAGACAGCTGCTTTTATTAGATTTTCTCTCTGCTTAAACAGACAAAGTGGAGTTTAATCTCATTCACGTGTTTGTGAATAACTTATGGTCGCATATGATGTATATTTACGTTTATGCACTTTTGAATGTTCACTAGAACTTTAAACATCTAAAATATATATCTACACTCTGGGTCTGTCCTGGGTTGCCTGGCGCTGAGCGGTGTTTCTGCAGGTCTGGTGAGACACCTATGTATTAGTGAAATTGTGACAGAGAAAATTGAGTACTGTCCGTGATACTTTTTTTTATTTGCACTAACATACAATTTTTCAGGACAAGCTTTCGGGGTATGTCCCCTTCTTCAAAGTCCAAGCAGTACTGATTCACACATTTTTCAGCAGAATGTTAAAGAAGAAGAAAAAAAAAGAGAAAAACAAACACATACAAATCAATGGTAATAAAGATAGCAGCAGAGTTAGTGAGAATAAGACAGAGGGAGAGCTATAGAATGCAGGGGGGGATACTAGTCACAGAGCGTCGTAAAACTTTAGCTGATGTGTAAGGAAACCAATATCTAAATTTAGGCATTATTTTCGTGTCAAAAAGAAGTATCATTCTTAGTTCAAACGTTTTCCTTTCCTGGATAGTTCTGAAATTCCCTTTAAGAACTAAAACATTGAGGTACAGTTGTAAGATCCCATGATATTGAAGTCCCATTTGTGTGTGTAACACTTTTGGATACATTGATCTGGTTGCATAGTTTGCAGCGTTTTTTATTGCAGGGTTTGCTTCCATTATTTGTGACTTCATAATCAGAGTGAAGTTTCCTGCTGATTAGTTTGTGTCTGAGGTTGGGTGGTTGTCTGAAAGCCAATAATGGGGGTTGTTGGAATATTCCTTTCAGAGTCTCATCCTCTGTTATAATGGGTTGTAAATCTTTGATTATCTTTTTGATCCCTTCAAGTGCTGGGTTGTATGTGGTGACTAGAGGTACTCGGTTATTTTGTTTTTTTTCTCTGTGTATTTGGAGGAGATTTTCTCTTCGGGTTTTCAGAGGCTGTGTTTTATGCTGTTGTTGATGGTTTGTCTTTGTAGCCTTTCTTATGGAAGGAGTCTGCCAGTGTTCTAAGATGTTTATCTCTGTCTTCTGGGTCTGAACAAATTCAGTGGTATCTGATGGCCTGGCTGTGTATGATGGCCCGTTTAGTGTGTTGGGGGTGAAAACTGGAACTATGAAGATAGCTGCATCGGTCAGTCGGTTTTCTGTATATCGACGTGTGAAGCTTGTCATCCCTGATGTATACTGTAGTGTCCCAGGAAGTTCACATGTGTGTTCGAATAGTCATTTTTAGTTTGATAGATGGGTGAAAAGTGATGATCAATGAGAAGAATTGGTTTAGATTTTCTTCACCTTCAGTCCATATCATGATGAGATCATCAATATAGCGATAATATCTGTTTGGCTTTTGTTGTATGCTGTTCAGGAATTTGTCCTCCAGGTCAGCCATAAATAAGTTTGCATATTGGGGTGCCATTTTGCTTCCCATAGCAGTACCCATACACTGGAGATAGATGTCATTATTGAAAGTGAAGTAGTTGTGTGTAAGAATGAATTCAATGAGCCGTGTCACATCCTCAGCAGTGTATTTGTGGTCTGGTGAGGATGATAAGAATCTGTGACATGCCGCCAACCCATCCTTGTGAGGGATGTTACTGTACAGAGATTCTACATCCATAGTGACTAGAAGTGTTTAGGTGGTAATTGTTGTATATTGTTAAGCTTGTTCAGAAAATCAGTGGTGTCTTGCAGGAAACTTGCAGTGTTCATGACTAAAGGTTTTAACAAAAAGTATCACGGACAGTACTCAATTATACCATTATAATTAATACAATTAATTAATACAATGCTACCATCTAGTGGACAGAGGAAGAAAGGCAAAAATACACATTTGATACCATTATAATAATACAATGCTGCCATCTACTGGACAGAGGAAGAAAGCAAAAATACACATTTGATTCCATTATAATTAATACAATGCTGCCATCTAGTGGTCAAAGAATTAGTTGTACCACCACCTGTAAATTAAAAGGTGTGAGACTTATTTTTATGTTTTTTGATTAAAATACATTTTGAGTGATGTCAGAGCAGCAGGCTCCAGCCTATAGAACATAAGAACAAAAAATGCAATTTATCATTAAATTCAAGATCACTTGTCATGTAATCAATAAGGGGCTGTCAAGTCTGACCTTTTATGCTAACCCCTGGTGTCAATATTTTGGGTTACTGACCTGGAACAAACCTTCACAAGTGAAGTGAGAACTCCTGATGTGTTTACATGTTCTGAGTTGATGGAAAGCTATTGAATGAAAATATTATTAAACCTGTGCTGATGTAAATATGAAGGCTGCCATTGCTGACCTCTTTCTATATAATGCTAATTGCCTAGCTGTCAAGATGATCCAGTGGCTTAAAACTGTTCTTGTAAGCAACCCCCTAACTGCTGTTCGTGGCCACATCGCACACCCGGGCCGTACAATAATTGAGACATCTAGTACGATGCTCACTGCAGCCTACCGATGCTCCCTTGTACATATGATGGTGGTTCCTAGACCATCTCTCTCCATCTCTGGAACTAAGCCACTCTCCAAGTGCCTGGAGCTCACTTTTGTGCAAGGCATTGCATATTTACATGGTTTTAGGTTAAGGCTCCATGAGCTGACCGAATGCCTGAGGCCAGTGGTACATGGGATTCCAGAGTACCTGGTTCATGATGATCAGATGAAAACCAGCAACTCTCAGTGCTCTTGCAAAAAAGTCCTATATTGGCTACATATATAAAAACACAATACAGTAGATTGTAAAGAGTATTGGCTATGCAGCCTTCCTGATAGCATACCTACCTGTTTGAGACATACTGAGGAGGAGCTAATCTCGCGCCACCAGGAAGGCGACCACTTTGCCCTAAGCACCCCCAGCTCCATGCCAATCAGGTTTACATGTAAGTATCTAAGAGTATAAGTGCAGGTAGAACGTGTGTTTCTCCATTGCACCACATCCCTCATATTGCAATGGAAAAGTTGTACCGGAAATAGGAATGGGATTTTTAGAGTGCTTAGATTATAACCAAACAAAGATAACAGTTACACTTTTACAATTTTTATTACAAAGAATACTTAAAATCCTAAAAAAGCTCAAAGATTCCTAGTATACACCACACTTTACACACTATGTTGATGTTGACAAGACCCTTTACAAACTTCTTTTACATGTTTCGCCAACATGGCTTCTTCAGGGAAGTATGTGTGTGTGTAGGATAATAGAAAAAATACAAAAACATTCATATAAAATATAAATGAACAAAGTGATGACTTGAAACAACATATAAGCATGTGAGGACAGGCAAAAATGCACCTACTTAGTTGGCCCCCGACCCAACACACCTTGGATTCAACTGCAAGGAGCGTCACCAAAATGAATCATTCCCTTGCAGGAGATGTAATTACTGTCATTTCATTTTGAAAGGCAGAAACATCATCCTTACTAATAATCAACTATGGAGCCCAAGGTATGAAACATTCATTTTTTTAACGGATTAGGGACCATGTTTCTCTAATATCCAAGAAAAAGATAGAAACTCCCATTAGCTGACACGTTGAACTCTACCATGGGTTTGATTTAAATGTCATTAGCTTTTTTGCATTGGAACATGTTTCCATCCATGAACATGGGTGGTGGTGGGGGGGGGGGTGTCATTGATTTTGCACACACATACAGTATCTCACAAAAGTTAGTACACCCCTCACATTTTTGTAAATATTTTATTCTATCTTTTCATGTGACAACACTGAAGAAATGACACTTTTCTACAATGTAAAGTAGTGAGTGTACAGCTTGTATAACAGTGTAAATTTGCTGTCCCCTCAAAATAACTCAACACACAGCCATTAATGTCTAAACCACTGGCAACAAAAGTGAGTACACCCCTAAGTGAAAATGTCCACATTGGGCCCAAAGTGTCAATATTTTGTGTGGCCACCATTATTTTCCAGCACTGCCTTAACCCTCTTGGGCATGGAGTTTACCAGAGCTTCACAGGTTGCTACTGGAGTCCTCTTCCACTCCTCCATGATGATATCACAGAGCTGGTGGATGTTAGAGACCTTGCGCTCCTCCACCTTCCATTTGATAATGCCCCACAGATGCTCTATAGGGTTTAGGTCTGGAGACATGCTTGGCCAGTCCATCACCTTTACCCTCAGCTTTTTTAGCAAGGCAGTGGTCATCTTGCAGGTGTGTTTGGGGGTCTTTATGTTGGAATACTGCCCTGTGGCCCAGTCTCCAAAGGGAGGGGATCATGCTCTGCTTCAGTATGTCACAGTACATGTTGGCATTCATGGTTCCCTCAATGAACTGTAGCTCCCCAGTGCCGGCACTACTCATGCAGCCCCAGACCATGACACTCCCACCACCATGCTTGACTGTAGGCAAGACACACTTGTCTTTGTACTCCTCACCTGGTTGCCGCCACACACGCTTGACACCATCTGAACCAAATAAGTTTATCTTGGTCTCATCAGATCAGACATGGTTCCAGTAATCCATGTCCTTAGTCTGCTTGTCTTCAGCAAACTGTTTGCAAGCTTTCTTGTGCATCATCTTTAGAAGAGGCTTCCTTCTGGGATGACAGCCATGCAGACCAATTTCATTCAGTGTGCAGCGTATGGTCTGAGCACTGACAGGCTGACCCCTCACCCCTTCAACCTCTGCAGCAATGCTGGCAGCACTCATATGTCTATTTCCCAAAGACAACCTCTGGATATGACGCTGAGCACGTGCACTCAACTTCTTTGGTCGACCATGGTGAGGCCTGTTCTGAATGGAACCTGTCCTGTTAAACCGCTGCATGGTCTTGGCCACCGTACTGCAGCTCAGTTTCAGGGTCTTGGCAATCTTCTTATAGCCTAGGCCATCTTTATGTTGAGCAACAATTCTTTTTTTCAGATCCTCAGAGAGTTCTTTGCCATGAGGTGCCATGTTGAAATTCCAGTGACCAGTATGAGAGAGTGAGAGTGAGAGCGATAACACCAAATTTAACACAACTGCTCCCCATTCACACCTGAGACCTTGTAACACTAGCGAGTCACATGACACCAGGGAGGGAAAATGGCTAATTGGGCCCAATTTGGACATTTTCACTTAGGGGTGTACCTTTTGTTGCCAGCAGTTTAGACATTAATGGCTGTGTGTTGAGTTATTTTGAGGGGACAGCAAATTTACACTGTTATACAAGCTGTACACTCACTACTTTTACAAAGTGTCATTTCTTCAGTGTTGTCACATGAAAAGAAATAATAAAATATTTACAAAAATGTGAGGGGTGTACTCACTTGTGAGATACTGTATGTGTGTGTGTGTATATATATATATATTATGTAGGGAGACTAATTATTTTATTAACATGAGGTGGGCGTATACTGAGAATGTTCGTGTACTGAGCAATGATCATTTACTGCTGCTTAAAGCGGAGTTCCACCCATAACTAGATAAAATCCAGGTATCTGCTTCCAATTCCGGGGAAAGATTTTCACACATTGTCTATGTAATGTCCGGCCCCTGCTCCCCCCCCCCCCCCCCGCGCTGTCTTCTGGGAGACACACAGGTCCCAGAAGACAGCGGGAACCATTCAGAAAGCTCAGCGCGACTCATGCAAGTGCAGTAGGAAACAGGCTGTAAAGCCATAAGGCTTTACTTCCTGTTTCCCTTAGTAAGGATGCCGGCGCCTGCACCCAGAGCCGAGGGACATGTCGGCTTCGGGTACCGACGTTGCGAGCTCCCAGGACTGGTAATTGTCCTCATATTAAAAGTCAGCAGCTGCAGTATTTGTAGCTGCTAACTTTTAATTTTTTTTTACCCAGTCGGAACTCCACTTTAATAAATGGACAGTGTTTTAGTGAATTTCTGCTGCTGTAATCTCGCTATGTCTTGCGAGGTTCCAGAACTAGGAGGCATTCTCCACTGTTCGAAGCGTTTGTAGATCAAGTCACTCCTCAAAAGGAGAAACGATCTGCACCGCTTCATAAACAGGAACCCAGAGGAGAGCGATCTCCTCTGTGGATGCCGGAGAACTCAGCAGTGGATATTATTCACTGCTTCAAAAAATGGACAATTAAGTCTGTTATTTTTCAACTTCCTGCAAAAGAAACAGTTAGAGGGTTGAGATAAACCATTTACTACTGAAAGCCGTGCTTACAATAGTCAGCTTTTATTTTATGTAAAAACGTTTATTCAAAAGAAAAAGTGTTAGCTAGAGATCAGCTTTAACTTGTTAGTCAAGTCTATTTAAAGGGATAAGTTCACCATCAGAACATGTTACATGTTCCACCTAGTTTTAGGTAGCACATGTAACATGATCCATCATTTGTACCCTCTCCACTCCCCTAATCCCTGCCCCTCCCGATACCACCTCCCTGTGGTATCAGCTGATGGGGGATCTTCTCCATGCACAAGCTGTCACAATTGGGAAATAATGGGGCCACATGGCCGTGTCATTCATTCCAGTGGCATAACTAGAACCTTCAGGGCCCTGGTGCAAGAAACCATAAAGGGCCCCCTGACCTCTGGCCAGGGCCCTTCCCACTGATCCCGGGGGCAGCAGGACCTGGATAGGAGGGGCGGCATATGGAGGAACAAATCCCCTCCATTTTCCTCCTGCAGCCACGGAATGCCTATTGGGAGGAGAAGCAGGCTTTTAGTGGCTGCAGGAGAAAAATGGAGGGGATTTGTTCCTCTATATGCCCCCCATCCAGGTGTACATGGGCAACATGTGCGCCATTGCAATTGTGACACCTGTAGTTATGCCCCTGGGATGAGTGGCAGCGGTGGTGGTGGGGGATGGGATCAGTGGCAGCAGTGGTGGTGGTGGGGGATGGGATAAGAGGCAGCGGTGAGGGGGGATGGGAACAGTGACAAGGGTGGTGGTTGAGGGAGGTGGGATCAGTGGTAGGGAGGATTGAATGGGATGAGTGGCAGAGGTGGTGGGGAAATGGGATCAGTGGCAAGGGTGGTGGTTGGGGGGGATAGGATGAGTGGAAGCGGTGGGGGGCATTGGATGAAATGAGTGCCAGTGGTGGTGGGAGGATGGGATCAGTGGCTAGGGTGGTGGTTGGGGGGATGGGTTAAGTGGTAGTTGAAGGGGGGATTGAATGGGATGTGTGGCAGTGGTGGGGAGGGAATGGGATCAGTGGCAAGGATGGTGGTTGCGGGATGGGATCAGTGGTAGCAGTGGCCGTGAGGGTGTGGGTCGATCAGTGGCAGCAGTGGTCATGGTGGTGTGGGGGGAGTGGATCAGTGGCAGCAATGGTCATGGTGGTGTGTGTGGGGGGGAAATCAGTGGCAGTAGTGGTGGTGGTGGTGTGGGGGGTATCAGTGGCACTAGTAGTGGTGGTGTGGTGGGGGGAATCAGTGGCAGTAGTGGTGGTGGGGGGTATCAGTGGCAGTGGTAGGGGTGGGGGGTATCAGTGGCAGTAGTGGTGGTGGGGAGTATCAGTGGCAGTAGTAGTGGTGGGGGGTATCAGTGGCAGTAGTGGTAGTGGTGTGGGGGGGAATCAGTAGCAATGTTGATATGAGGGATGAATACAGTGCCACTCACTTGCAGATTATTTGCAGATCACTTGCTTCCCCCTCCTTGCTAGGTCTTGCTTGGGCGGGAAGAGAGGATGGGCAGGGCCTGTGTGTACCCATGAGTGCGGGCGGAGAGGATGGGCAGAGCGGGCGGAGAGGATGGGTGGAGCAGGCGGGGACTGTACCCGTGAGTGAGGGCAGAGCGGGCAGGAACTGTGCAGTTTGCCTGTGAGTGCGGGCAGGGAGGATGGGCGGAGCGGGCGAAGAGGATGGGGGGAGCAGGCAGGGACTGTGCCCCTGTGGGAGGGTGAAGAGGATGGGCAGAGCAGGCGAAGAGGATGGGCGGGGACTGTGCCCATGCGGGAGGGAGGAGAGATAGGCAGAGCGGGCGGGGACTGTGCAGTGTGCCTGTGAGTGTGGGCGGGGAGGATGGCGGAGCGGGCAAAGAGGATGGGCGGAGAGGGCAGGGACTGTGCAGTGTGCCCATGAGTGCGGGCAGAAAGGATGGGCGGAGCGGGCGAAGAGGATGGGCAGAGAGGGAGGGGACTGTGTAGTGTGCCCGTAAGTGTGGGCGGACAGGATGGGCGGAGAGGAGTGGAGAGGATGGGTGGAGCGGGCGGGGACTGTGTGCCGTGAATGACCAGTGAGTGTACTATCTCCCGGGTGGCGGCCCCCCCCTACAGTGGCAGAACTCAAGGGCCCAGTTGCAAGTGCGACTGCTGCGACCCTGGAAATTTCGCTACTGATTAATTCAGTTTGCCGTAAATGAAAAGACTACAAGTATTGTCATCCATTGTGGCTGATGGCTTGTAGTTCTCAATGAACTAGGGCACTGGTGAGCACTCTGGTAGTCCATTGATTCTTCCTGCTCTCAGGTAACTGCCTGCCTGTACAATGTACGGGGAGACCAGGGGTGGCGTCAGGTGGTTGCTTGGGGGTGCTATAGCTCCCCCAAAATTTCTCATAGCACCCCCATCAGCAGCTACCTCGGCTGCCTTGGGAAGATATTCACTGTTTGGATTCGGAGTCTCCTGCTTGTCTTCAGGCAGACCCAATGTTCTGCCGAAAACTCCAACTCACCAAAATCTCAATATAATGAGTGGACATTGTTAGTCCGCCCACTAGTAACCAACAACATAGCCGCCTCCAAGGTGTCAACTTTTTTCCTCCTTACCTGGTGTTCTGTGAAAGCAGCCAACTCCTTGTGTATCGTAGTGTATATGCTGCCGTTGTTCTGTGAAAGCATCCAACTTGTGGAAATCTCAAATTATTGCAGCTGGGGAGTCACCGGAAGTGATGTGGTTGGAGATTTTGGCGAGTTAGAGTTTTTGAGCTCCTGCTACCAGCTGCGCTCTCACCCCTGTGTGTCCAGAGATTGACAAACAGCAAGTCAGTTTTAGGGCTAGCTCTCACTCGTGTGCCCCGAGCAGCATAGGGATGGAGAAATCTTAGAAGCACCTGCTCAGTCTTATCCAATCATGCTGTGCCTGTGCTACAACCCCCTACCACTTCCCCTGCCACCTTGGTTCGATTTTAGGTAGCTCCAGAGGAAGAACAAGCCAAAATAACCCCTCAGCTTTCTAACTCTCACGTGAGTCTTTTTTTAATGTACAGTATCTCACAAAAGTGAGTACTCCCCTCATATTTTTGTAAATATTTTATTCTATCTTTTCATGTGACAACACTGAAGAAATGACACTTTGCTACAATGTAAAGTAGTGAGTGTACAGCTTGTATAACAGTGTAAATTTGCTGTCCCCTCAAAATAACTCAACACACAGCCATTAATGTCTAAAAACTGGCAACAAAAGTGAGTACACCCCTAAGTGAAAATGTCCAAATTGGGCCCAATTAGCCATTTTCCCTTCCTGGTGTCATGTGACTCGTTAGTGTTACAAGGTCTCAGGTGTGAATGGGGAGCAGGTGTGTTAAATTTGGTGTTATCGCTCTCACTCTCTCACACTGGTCACTGGAAGTTCAACATGGCACATCATGGCAAAGAACTTTCTGAGGATTTGAAAAAAAGAATTGTTGCTCTACATGAAGATGGCCTAGGCTACAAGAAGATTGCCAAGACCCTGAAACTGAGCCAGGGTCTTAATGAGTGGGCACACCTGAGCACTGCCCAGGGGCCCCAGCTGCATGGGGGCCCCTGCACTTTCCCTGTCTCCTTGCAGCTTAGTGTGTAAACATGTACTGTTTTGTCAAGTCAAACGGGTCAGCAGGAGCATCAGCGGTGCGGCGGGGGAGGCTGCCTGTAACACTCCCCTCTCATTTAATCAAGTTAGTCTGTTCCTCAGAGATCTTCAGTATCTCCAGAGCCGGAGTTTGTGGGTGGAGCCAAATGTGTGGCTGCCTCCTTCACTCCTTCTACAGACTTGTTCACTCAAGCTGAGGAGGAGAGACCACAGCAGCCCCCGGGAGTTTTGTATCCAGCAATACTGTAAGTGACCAAGGCACATTGTCACTGCATACAGCATTAACTTGGCACTATTTCACCCTATACTATCCAAACCTTCACCTATACCACCCTATACTACACAAACCTTCACAGATACTGCTCTATACTATCCAAACCTTCACCTATACCGCGCTATACTACCCAAACCTTCACCTATACTATCCAAACCTTCACCTGTGCTGCTCTATACTATCCAAACCTTCACCTATACTGCCCTATACTATCCAAACCTTCACCTATACTGCCTTATATTATCCAAACCTTCACCTATACGCCCCTATACTATCCAAACCTTCACCTATACCGCGCTATACTACCCAAACCTTCACCTATACTATCCAAACCTTCACCTGTGCTGCTCTATACTATCCAAACCTTCACCTATACTGCCCTATACTATCCAAACCTTCACCTATACTGCCTTATATTATCCAAACCTTCACCTATACGCCCCTATACTATCCAAACCTTCACCTATACTGCCCTATACTATCCAAACCTTCACCTGTGCTGCTCTATACTATCCAAAAAAATGTGTATGAAAAAATAAGGCTTGGTTTAACCATGTATACACAATATACCGAGTATTATAGTGACTGCGATTCAGCCCCTGGAAAAATTATAACAGCAGGTATCCCAAACAGTGGGGGACAGAGAAAGATAGGGGCTAACCGAATGGCAGTGAGCACTAATAATCAAGTATCAAAATGTAATAATTTATTAGTATATTTAAAACATGGAGGTAAATAGATAAATGGGTGAGGTGCACAGCAAAAAAGCGAGTACCAGCCAATAAACAAGTCTGGCTTCTCTACAAATTTGGTGCTGCTCCTTTAAGAAGCTCTGTCTGTAGGTGGGCGTATTCGAGGGATGGACACCCACCATCAAAAGGAGCCCTCATATGCTGCCGTCACGTCCAGATGAAGCTACACATTGTTTATTGTGAAACTGTGCTTACGAAGTCCAGTGGACGTAACGCCGCGTACGGGGGGCGGAGTCTCACATCACCCGCTGTCATCTCACAGCTGTTCGGACGCGAACAGTCTGTTTTATCTCCGCTCTTGAATTTTCATCGCTTCTAAAATTTACTGGTTTTTAATTAGCGTTACTTACATGCGCTCTTTTATGGATTGTATCCTGATGTGTTAATAAATTACCAATTGAGCCACACGGAACGCTCTTAGATGTCCCTTTTCTTTCCTGCTATACCGCACCTTGGAGGGATTGTTTCACCTGTCGCATTGGAGGAATAGCTGCCGGTTATTATTAAAGACCATTAGATCATCTGATCCGGGTGTATCCAGCATCGGTGGTAATTATGCCTAGTTGATCTTCTATCTGGTAAGCAGTATATATGCTCAGTAACGGTGAAGAACTTGTGGTGTCTTATAGCAAGAAGAAAGATTACAGAAGAGCAGTATTGCCCTATATAGGACTTTAGTTTTCATATGATTTTGCGCTGCACTTATATTGTTTGTTTTATTATGTCATTTGGGCTTGGTGTTAACCCTTAAGTGTTCAGCTTGCAATTAGGTTGTTTTTATTTTTGTTTGCACTGATTGTACATATCCTTGGCAAGTTATTGTGAAACGCGTTGACTTCACTTCCTCCCGGACGCCACGCTACGGCAACATCCCCTATGGTGCTCGTGAGCCTGTGCACCAAGGGAATGGCTACGACCAATGGGTTTACGCCGAACAAAAGGAGGCAACCCTGTGTGTCCCTTTGTGGACCTTACCAAATGTCTGTGGGAATAGTGTGGAAGCAATAGCCTTCTGGCTCCGCAATACAGTACATCTTTATGCAATATCCCCCTGATGGTCCATTGATTTCCCGGTAGATGAATAAATGGATAAAGGTGCACCGCCCGAGAAAAATACACCTCTTAGACTGACGGTATCACTCATCATTGGGAGCGGTAATGTATTACCTCTGCTAACACTCTGATACTGTGCCAGTACTACAACTGTGTATGTTTACCGCGATATCACTACATTTCATTGGGGATTAATCCAGAAAGTTTCTTCGTACGTAGGATGTATAATTATACCCTTGTATAGGACTTTGAAAGCACCGATGGACTTTGTCTGCCCTCTGGACTTTTCAGCAGTTTTGGCAACCAACTAGCTTTAAGCGCCATATTACAGGACCATTCCCACACACAGACATTACAGGACCTTGTCTGATCCCCATTCTTCCATGCCAGTTCCTTTTCCTCCGCTGGCTCGAGCCCCCAGGGGGGTTGGTGCTAGTCTACCCTTTACTCGGCAATTGCTGGATACTCCATCCCATCACAGGGGGGTTAGACTGACACCAATCTACCGGACGTTTTTGTTCATTATTTGTTACATGTTGTCTTGTCCCCCCTACCTGTGGTTGTTTTTGATCAGCCCACTGTGGCTCGTCCCCAATCCGAGCCAGGGCTAGTTTGTCATTGGTCTTATCTATTTACCTCCATGTTTTAAATATATCAATAATTATTACATTTTGATACTTGATTATTAGTGCTCAATGCCATTCGGTTAGCCCTATTTTTCTCTGTCCCCCACTGTTTGGGATACCTGCGTCTATACTATCCAAACCTTCATCTTTACTGCCTAGACTATCCAATCCTTTACCTACTGTATACTGCCCTATACTATCTAAACCTTTACTTGTGCTGCTCTATACTATCTAAACCTTCACCTATACTGCCCTAGACTATCCAAACCTTCACCTATACTGCCCTAGACTATCCAAACCTTTACCTACTGTATATTGCCCTATACTATCTAAACCTTTACTTGTGCTGCTCTATACTATCTAAACCTTCACCTATACTGCCCTAGACTATACAAACCTTCACCTATACTGCCTTAGACTATCCAAACCTTCACCTACTGTATACTGCCCTATACTATCTAAACCTTTACTTGTGCTGCTTTATACTATCTAAACCTTCATCTATACCGCCCTATACTATCCAAGCCTTCACCTGTACTGTTCTATTCTATCCAAACCTTCACCTATACTGCCCTATACTACCCAAACCTTCACCTATACTACCCAAACCTTCACCTGTGCTGCTCTATACTATCCAAACCTTCACCTATACTGCCCTATACTATCCAAACCTTCACTTATACCGCTCCATACTACCCAAACCTTCACCTATACTGCCCTATACTACCCAAACCTTCACCTGTACTGCTCTATACTATCCAAACCTTCACCTATACAGCCCTATACTATCCAAACCTTCACCTATACCGCCCTATACTACCCAAACCTTCACCTATACTGTCCTATACTATCCAAACCTTTATCTGTACTGCTCTATACTATCAAAACCTTTACCTATACCGCCCTATGCTATCCAAATCTTCACCTATACTGCCCTATACTATCCAAACCTTCACTTGTACTGGCCTATACTATCCAAACCTTCACCTATACTATCCAAACCTTCACCTGTGCTGCTCTATACTAGCTAAACCTTTACCTATACCACCCTATACTATCCAAACCTTCAGCTGTACTGCTCTATACTACCCAAACCTTCACCTATAATGCCCTATACTATCCAAACCTTCCACTATATTGCCCTATACTATCCAAACCTTCTGCTATACGGCCCTATACCATCCAAATCTTCTACTATACTGCCCTATACTATCTAAGCCTTCAGCTATACTTCCCTATACTATCCAAACCTTCTGCTAAACTGCCCTATACTACCCTAACCTGCCACTATACTTCCCTATACCATCAGAACCTGACACTATACATTACTAAACCCTATACTGTACCCTCCTGACCTCCCTTCTACTGTGCCCTCCTGCCCCCCCCCCCCCCTGTACTGTGTAGAGTCATATATAAATACAGGCCGCTAAATGGCTGTTAGATGTTGTTAGATGCATTTATTACGGGGGGGCAGTGTGTACAGGGAAAAAGAGTCAGTGTATAGAGGGGGTCAGTGTATGGTGGGGCAGTGTGTAGAGAGGGCGGGACAGTGTGTATATTTCTTGGTTTTGTGTATTTGTTGTGTCTAATTAGACTAAAAAGCCACGCCCAACATGTAGCATTATTTAGCCGCACTTACCCCTTGCCACTGCATGCATAGCGCGCTGCAGGTCACCATCTCCCTCTCTTGCTTTGCCCAGGGGCCCATGATGTTATTAAGATGGCCCTGAACTGAACTGCAGCATGGTGGCCAAGACCATACAGCATTTTTACCAGGACAGGTTTCACTTAGAACAGGCCTGGCCATGGTCGACCAAAGAAGTTGAGTGCACGTGCTCAGCGTCATATCCAGAGGTTGTCCTTGGGAAATAGACGTATGAGTGCTGCCAGCATTGCTGCAGAGGTTGAAGGGGTGGGGGGTCAGCCTGTCAGTGCTCAGACCATACGCTGCAAACTGCATCAAATTGGTCTGCATGGCTGTCGTCCCAGAAATGATGAACAAGAAAGTCTGCAAACAGTTTGCTGAAGACAAGCAGACTAGGGACATGGATTACTGAACCATGCCCTGTGGTCTGATGAGACCAAGATAGACTTATTTGGTTCAGATGGTGTCAAGCGTGTGTGCCAGCAACCAGGTGAGGAGTACACAGGCAAGTGTATCTTCCTACATTCAAGCATGGTGGTGGTAGTTTTCATGGTCTGGGGCTGCATGAGTGCTGCCAGCACTGGGGAGCTACAGTTCATTGAGGGAACCATGAATGCCAACATGTACTGTGACATACTGAAGCAGAAAATGATCCCCTCCTTTCTGAGACTGGGCTGCAGGGCAATATTCCAACATGATAACGACCCCAAACACACCTCCAAGATGACCACTGCCTTGCTAAAGAAGCTGAGGGTAAAGGTGATGGACTGGCCAAGCATGTCTCCAGACCTAAACCCTATTGAGCATCTGTGGTGCATCCTCAAAGGTAGAGGTGCACAAAGGTCTCTAACATCCACCAGCTCCGTGATGTCGTCATGGAGAAGTGGAAGAGGACTCCAGTGGCAACCTGTGAAGCTTTGATGAACTCCATGCCCAAGATGCTTAAAGCAGCGCTGGAAAATAATGGTGGCCACACAAAATATTGACACATTGGGCCCAATTTGGACATTTTCACTTAGGGGTGTACTCACTTTTGTTGCCAGCGGTTTAGACATTAATGGCTGTGTGTTGAGTTATTTTGAGGGGACAGCAAATTTACACTGTTATACAAGCTGTACACTCTCTACTTTACATTGTAGCAAAGTGTCATTTATTCAGTGTTGTCACATGAAAAGATATAAGAAAATATTTACAAAAATGTTAGGGGTGTACTCACTTTTGTGAGATTCTGTATATTTCAAGGAGGGGAGAAGCAAGTTGTGCAGCAGCCTGGACAGTGATATGTTTGTGGTTTAGTGCAGGCAGTGTTCTTCAGAGGGGGGCAGGACAAGAGGTAAACATGCTCTTACAAGGTATTTATGTTGTAAATACCAGGCTGTTATGTCGGACTTTTCGGCTACAAAAGTCCGACAGCCCGTCCGACAGATTTTCGACGGACTTTTGGCGGACTTGCGGCGGACTTGGCAGACTTTCTAACGAACGGACTTGCCTACATACGATCACACAAAAGTCCGACGGATTTGTACGTGATGACGTACACCGGACTAAAATAAGGAAGTTGATAGCCAGTAGCCAATAGCTGCCCTAGCGTGGGTTTTTGTCCGTCGGACTAGCATACAGACGAGCGGATTTCTGGGTCCGGCGGAGTTACGACGTAAAGATTTGAAGCATGTTTCAAATCTAAAGTCCGTCAGATTTGCGGCTGGAAAAGTCCGCTGAAAGTCTGGGGAAGCCCACACACGATCGGATTGTCAGCCGGCTTTGGTCCGCCCGCGTCCGTCTCAGATGAGGAGGAAGTGCTGCCCACGACCCAGATGGGGCAAGTGCGGGGCAGGTGGGCTGACGATCGAGTGATGGGGGGAGCGATCAACCAACCTACCTGACGGGAAGGTTGGAGCACCGGCCGCCACTGCTAACTGTGGTCTGCAGAGCAATCTTGCAGCTCCTGACATCTAGTCTATAGTAGCCTGCTGGGACTCGGTGCTGTAACTGTTGGCAGATTGATATGAGAAATGCAGTTGTTTGTGATGCACAAAGGAAGTAGTCTAGAAGAGCTTCTGGTGTTGGCATGAGACAAAGTGTGACTGACTGCATAGCCTGTTTTCAGTGTGTGACTGAGTCTTTAGATGGTTCTGTGGCTTCTTTATGACCCTTAAATTAAGGTGACCAGATTTTTAAAATGAAATGCGGGGACATATTTTTTTTTTTTTTATTGGCAAATCGTAAACTAATTTATAAGCATATTTCCAATGTTATATGCAGTGTAAGTGGTATGTGTTTATGGAATGATTGTATGATATATATGTTATTTCTCCCATTTCGTTCATGAGATCAAAAAAATGATACCTCTAATGCCGTGTACACATGACCGGACTTTTCGACAGCAAAGGTCCGACGGGAACGCCGGACAATTCAATCGTGTGTGGGCTTCATCGGACCTTTGCTGTCGAAAAATCAGACGGACTTTAGAAATAGAACAGCTAGCTGCTGCCATAACAACGGTATTCCTCTTCAAAGTGCCGACGTATAGAGACGGCGGAAGGTCCGTAAGTGGTTAAGGAGGAAGTAAACCCTTGTGGGTTTTACTTCCCCTTTTGCTCCCCGCAAACCCTGCAAAGTAAAAGCATAATGGGCTAGTATGCATCGCATACTAGCCCATTATGTGACCCTTACCTGGAAACGAAGCCTGCAATGTCCCCGCTGGAGGCCACATCCATCCTCGCCCCTCTTCTTTCCGGGGCCGCAGACTCCGGCTCTGTGACTGGCCGGAGCCGCGTGACGTTGCTCCCACGCATGCGCGAGGGAGCCGTCAGTCACGGCACTTGCGAAAGAAGAAACGCCACGGAGGTCCGTTTAGGAGATATTTCCACTACCTATAGCCTTATTCTAGGCTTATTCTTTACCTATAGGTAAAAGTCACACAGAAGGGTTTACAAGCACTTTAAGGCCTCATGCACACTGGATGTTTTTGACGCTACTCTTAGGGGTGTCTGGTGTTTTTTCTTTCCTGCCTCTAAACGCCCCTGAATGTAAGCCTATGTGTCCATGCACACAGAGGCCTTTAGAGGAGTTTAGAGAGAGAAAAAACCCCACTGCCAGTGCGACCAGGAGCAGTGGTGTTTTGGCAGAAACGCATGTAAACGCATATTAACGCTAGGTGTGTTTAGCGCTTGATCGTTAATTAATTTCAATGGCCAGAAGAAATTATTATTCTGGCCAATGAAAAGAACTAACACCCAAATGCTTGATATGGCTAAACGCGTTAAACACATTTACTAGCATCAAGTGTTTTTTTATATGACAAAATGCCGCTGCCAAGAGGAAAGATGTCTATTATTATTATTATTATACAGGATTTATATACTGCCAAGTTTGTGCAGCGCTTTGCAACATGAGGGCAGACAGTACAATTACAATAAAATTCAATACAGGAGGAATCAGAGAGCCTTACAATCTAAGAGATATACAGAGATGTCTAGTGTGCATGAGGCCTAAGACAGGAAATGTATTACTGGCCATATCACCGGTGAAAATAAAAGAAAAAAAGGCTAGGAAAAGAATGAAGCCACCACATCTAATGATTGGTAAGATGCAATATACAGTATAACATTTTTGTTTTTGGGTTCAAGGGAGTTTTCTCCTTTTCTCCTTGCATTAGACCCCTTTCACACTGAGGTGTTTTTCAGGCGCTAAAGTGCTATAAATAGCGCCTATAAAGCACCTGAAAAACGCCTCTCAATGCTCCCCAGTGTGAAAGCCTGAATGCTTTCACACTGGGGCGCTGCGCTGGCAGGACGTCAAAAAAAGTCCTGCAAGCAGCATCTTTGATGCGCTTTAGGAGCTGGCGCTTTTAACCCTTCCCTCAGTCGCTAGCGGGGGTTAAAAACGTTCCACTAGTGGCCAAAAATCGCCACTAAAATGCCGGTAAAGCGCCGCTAAAACTAGCTTTACTGCTAAAGCAGAGGCGCTGTCACTGTGAAGGGGCTCTTAAAGTGAAAAACCTTCTGTGCTTCAGCTGTCCCCCAGACCCTCCCCCCTTTTTCTTATCTGAACCTGATTGTTGCAGCGACATATACGAGCCCAGAAGCTCCAGCCGCTGTCTCGGGTCCTCATTGGATAGATTGATAGCAGTGGGAACCATTGGCTCACACTGCTGTCCATCAAATCCAGTGGCACGGTAGCCAGGGGGGCGGGGCCGAGTCCTGCTGTCCTTGTCAATGGACGCAGCAGTGGGACTCGTGAGCGTGTCCGCACGAGTGTCCCCATGGAAAGTGGCTCTCTGTGGGGACACTCGATGAGGAGGAGTGCCAACGGGACACCCCAGAAAATGAGAGAGAGAGAGAGAGAGACATAGAGGGTTAATGAGCTCCAACTGACTTGGGTTCACACTACTGTGGTGTAAGACACTGTACGTATTTTGCACAGGATGGCTCAAATCGCACCGCATTCACACCAAATTGGTGCAGGCAGTGGCGTTGCTAGGGGGTGTGGTGGGTGCGAACCGTACCTGGGTGACAACCACAAGAGGGGTGACACCAGGGGTGGACTGAGCCAGGCCGCTCTAATGCCCCCTGAAAGGCCACACCGCTTCTGCCGCAAACATGCAGGGCCGGCGGAAAACCTGCAGCTCCACCCACCTCCTCCTCTTCTCGATCTCCTCCGATGATCGCTCCATTTTCTGTGGGTGAGGGTGACAGCCAGCTTAGGAGCTGCAGCTGTTCTGGAAGGAGGAGATCCCCACACTGCTCTGTCCACCTCCAGCATGCCCGAGTATGACACACATCCCTTATCCGGCTCCTCTCTCCCTGCCTGTGTGCTCTGTCTGTGAAGGGGAAGTGGGGGGTGGGAAGATTAAACAAGCCAATAGCCACATTGAAAGAGAAGCCGCTGATTGAGCTATTGAGACCCTGTAGACCATCCAAGTGAGTGAGCATTGACCAGACCTTGTCCTGCCCCCTGCTCCCCCTCTCTCTCTAAGACTCCCTGGCCAATCTGGTCTCAGGAACTGTTTCCTGATTGGCTGGGAGGAGAATCAGGAAGACCATAGCAAATATTAATTTGCTATTGTCACACAAGTGGGGGCCCCAAGTGCACTTTTTTTTGAAGCTTATTTAGAGCCTCAAGCTCTAATCATGTGCTTAAAAAAAAAAAAACCCCATTGAAGTCCATGCGTCCGGTGCCCAGCATGTAGATTAGGGGGCCAGGCGCATGTATTATGGGGGGGGGGGGGGCGGTGCTCGTGCGCCCCCTATGGATGGATTGCCACTGGTCTGCAGTGTAGACGGAAAAGACAATGTAA
Source organism: Lithobates septentrionalis (assembly GCA_037952835.1). Taxonomy (NCBI): domain Eukaryota; kingdom Metazoa; phylum Chordata; class Amphibia; order Anura; family Ranidae; genus Lithobates; species Lithobates septentrionalis. The sequence continues at coordinate 44,509 of JBBDGP010002866.1, read as the reverse complement.
CTAGAACCTCCTTGTGCTGTCCCAGCTTAGAGCATTGCAACAAAATGTCTAATGTGGAAACTTTCTGTTTAACTGCCGGTTCACACAGGGGCAACACGACTTGCAGGCCGACTCACCGAGCCGACCTGCACACGACTTCAGCGGCGACTTGCAAAACGACTTCTGTATAGAAGTCAATGCAAGTTGCCTGAAGTCGCCCCAAAAATAGTACAGGAACCTTTTTCTAAGTCAGGGCGACTTGCATCGCTCCTATTAGAACGGTTCCGTAGTACAGAACGGGACGCGACTTGTCAGGCGGCTAAGTCACCTGACAAGTCGCTCCTGTGTGGACCGGGCCTTAAGCAATCTATTTATTGTTACTGAACTATTATACTCTGCTGGCGGAGGGTCTGTGCCCTAATATACAGACCGCTTTGTGCACAACTGTGATTTCAATGGAATCCCAGACAAATTAGAAAGGTTTCATTACAATAAATATGATTTTTCCTACTGGTGTAAGGTGAGCTTTACTGTGCTGCGATAATGATTATGTATGATGTACCGCTGACACTGAGTGCAATCATTATGGAGAAGGAGGGAAGTATCTGAGTATGAGTCACATGTGAATGTAAGAAGGACAGAAAACGCAGAGCTTCACTTCATTTCCAGAGCTGAGACTACAAAACAAAATGCCGTTCTCTAAGGACTTCTATGTAGGTGAGTAAAACAATCTATTTATTGTTACTGCAGTATTATAGTCTGCTGGTGGGGGGCCTGTGTCCTAATATACAGAGCCCCTCTGGGTTTAGTAGTCTCAGTCCAGTATGATGATTTGTTGGCTCTCAGTTGTTATAAAGGATTTGTAGATGGGGATTGTTACATTGTGATACTGCTGTATTTCTGTAATCACCTCGTACTGATAGAGTGATCTACATAGAGAACTACATAGAGAAATGTAGATTTTGGTAGAAACATGAACTATATTTAATTCAGAATGACTCTGAAGGAGAGGGAGGGAAGAGAGAGGAGAGAGAGAGAGGGGGAGAGGAAAGAGAGAGAGGGATAGAGAGAGGGGGGACACAGAGGGGAGAGAAAGAAAGAGGGAGGAAAGAGAGAGCGGGGACAGAGGGAGGGAAAGGGGAAGAGAGAGGAAGAGGAAAGAGAGAGAGAGAGAGGAAAGAAAGAGAAAGGAAGAGGAGAGAGAGAGAGAGAGAGAGAGGGGGAGAGGAAAGAGAGAGAGGGATAGAGAGAGGGGGGACACAGGGGGGAGAAAGAAAGAGGGAGGAAAGAGAGAGCGGGGACAGAGGGAGGGAAAGGGGGAGAGAGAGGAAGAGGAAAGAGAGAGAGAGAGGAAAGAAAGAGAAAGGAAGAGGAGAGAGAGAGAGAGAGAGAGAGAGAGAGAGAGAGGGGGAGAGGAAAGAGAGAGAGGGATAGAGAGAGGGGGGACACAGGGGGGAGAAAGAAAGAGGGAGGAAAGAGAGAGCGGGGACAGAGGGAGGGAAAGGGGGAGAGAGAGAGAGAGAGAGAGAGAGAGAGAGAGAGAGAGAGAGAGAGAGAGAGAGAGGGGGAGAGGAAAGAGAGAGAGGGATAGAGAGAGGGGGGACACAGGGGGGAGAAAGAAAGAGGGAGGAAAGAGAGAGCGGGGACAGAGGGAGGGAAAGGGGGAGAGAGAGAGAGAGAGAGAGAGAGAGAGAGAGAGAGAGAGAGATTTGTCTTCCACAATGTCGCAAAGTTGTCAGTCTTTTTTGTTTATAGAGCAGATGGGGATTGTTACTTTGTGATACTGCTGTATTTCTGTAATCACCTCGTACTGATAGAGTGATCTACATAGAGAACTACATAGAGAAATGTAGATTTTGGTAGAAACATGAACTATATTTCATTCTGAAGGAGGGGGAGGGGGAGAGGAAAGAGAGAGGGGAGAGAAAGGGGGGAGAGAGAGATGGCTCATTATGCCTTTGTCTTGCAGGTTTGTTTTTTTTTCTTTTTTAGGATTTACAACCACTTTAATATGGATGGGGCTTGGGCTGCTTGCACACTGATCCACTGTCCTTTCCCCACAGTGCGGGTGCAGTAACGTGGTACCAAGCGTAGGGTTGCCACCTGTCCAGGATTCACCCGGACAGTTTGGGTGTGGAATCATGCGTCCGGGTTTCAGACTGCCTGAATTCCAGACACATTATTTAGACTGGACTATGGCTTCCCAGCAGGGTTGCTGGCTGCAGTTGTCTAAGCTGAGAGTGTCTGTTACTCTTTCACGGCGCCTAAAGCGAGCACTAACAAACCCTGTCCCCCCCCAAACACACACAGACGGGAGAGGAGAGAGGGCTCAATCTGCACCTCTCCCCCCAACCCCTACTCCTCTGTGTCTGCCCACACTCCAAATTTCCAAAATTTCCAGCCTCGACTTTCCTTTACTGAGGCATAATGCCAGGGATTGAAGTCCAGCAACCTCAGATACATCTAGATGACAAGTGCTGATTGCCAAGGGGTGAGTGAGCTCACCATCCATCCCTGTCTATGACTGAAGTCTCCCCTCTTCTCTCTCCTGCCTCTGAGTGAGTACACTAAGGCAGTGGTCATAAAACCTGTCCTCAGAGCCCACTAACAGGCCAGGTTTTATGTATTACCTTGGGAGATGCAGACTAGAATACTGCAATCACTGCGCAGCAAATAATATCACCTGCGATGTATTTCATTTATCTTGCAAACCTGGCCTGTTAGTGGGCCCTGAGGACAGGGTTTATGACCACTGCACTAAGGTAAATCAGGGTTCTCAGAGCACCCCTTACATCAGAGTTCCCCTTTACACCAGAGGCCACACTGTTTCCCCTTACATCAGAGTCTTCTCTGTACATCAGAGTTCTCAGTGCTCCCCCTTAAATCAGGGTTCTCAGAGTTCTCCCTTACATCAGAGTCTGCAGAGTCCCCCCTTACAGTGAAAGGGAACTCTGCGAGTTCAGATGTAAAAGGGGAACTCTGTGGATCCAGATGTAAAGGGGGACTTTTGTTATTAACTTCATATGATTAGAAATGTTATTTAATAGCAAAATATATGAATAGTTTATACTATAAAAAAAAAAATGACATGCACTGCTAAAGTGTTCAGGTTTGACTTGAAGGAAAGGTGGCAACCCTAATCAAGGGCCTTCTTCAGTTTTTACCTGGCCAGTACTAAGAAATTCAGAATGCTTTTCTCATTTCAATTTGGGCTGAAATTGAAAGGGGGTGATCCCTGTCTGATGTCAGTTGCAACGTAATCACTTAAAGTCTGGGGTAGTTTTTGAATTTTTTTATTTTGTTACAATGGCATCTGAAAATTGAAGAAAAAAAAATGGGCATCGCAGTTTGTTGTGTATGGGGCTATGAAGCCCATGGTGACCCGTGTCCACAGCCAAAAGCTTCTACAATGGTCACATGAACATCAGAACTGGACTACAGAGCAATGGAAGAAGGTGGTCTGGTCTGATGAATCATGTTTTCTTATACATCATATGGATGGCCGGTGCGTGTGCGTCTGGGGAAGGGATGGTACCAGGATGCAGTATAAGATGCAAGTCGGCAGAGGCAGTATGATGGGAAACCTTGGGTCCTGCCATTCATGTGGATGTTACTTTGGTGTCCATGCTTCAAATGGGTCAGGGTTGTTTTAGCAAAAGGGGGCCATACTCAATATTAGGTAGGTGGTCATAATGTTATGGCTGATCGGCGTATCTCCTAAACGGTACATGTTTAGGAGATATTTACTGTACCTATAGGTAAGCGTTATTATAGGCTTACCTATAGGTAAATGTCAACCATGGGAGTTTACATGGGAGTTTACTCCCACTTCAATTTTATTGTATGTACCGTATTTATCGGCGTATAACACGCACTCCCCCCCCCCTTATAATCAGGGGAAAATCATGTGTGCGTGTTATACGCCAAACGGCTGCCCGGAGGGGAAGGAGGGAACAAGCGCCGCCGAAATAGACAGAGCCCAATCTCCTGTGTACTCGGCTCTGCTCGCAGTCACGCCCAGTCCTGCCTCCTAGCATTGACGTCCCGCCATTGGACCGGTGTTATGTCCATCATAGGAGCCAGGCCAAGGGGCAGAACTGTGAGCCAAGCCGAGTACACAGGAGATTTGGCTCTGTCTATTTCGGCAATAACAAGGCTGATCATGCTGCAAAGAGGGGCAAAGCTGCAGATGGGCACTGACCAGTCTGCAATGATTGGCAAGGCTACAGATGGGCACTGATCATGCTGCAATGAAGGGCAAGGCTGCAGATGGGCACTGATCATGCTGCAATGATGGGCAAGGCTGCAGATGGGCACTGATTGGTGGCACTGGGGGGCTTTACTGTAATCATCAGTGCCCTAATTACAAGTCCGGGTGTTCCCTGCGAGGAGATGCCACTGATCGGCTCTCCTCACCACACAATCTGTCAGTGTGAGGCGATGAGAGCCAATCACTGGCACTTCCGCATTTACATGTGCCCGGCTGTGATTGGACACAGACGATCACATGGTTAAAGAGCCGCGTGATCGGCTCTTTACAGAGATCAGGGTGGCGCCGTGACCTAGGAACATGTCCTCTCGAGTGGCCGTTCTGGTGCACCGTCATATGACATCCACCCAGAACAAGAGCCACCTCGACCCTCCTTGATGGTGGGCGGGTGGGAAGTGGTTAAAGTATATGTAAACCCTCACCTTGAAAAATGACCCATTCAGTTTAAAATAGAAATGAAAGACAAAACATTAGTATGTGTGTATATATATATATATATATATAAATATATATATATATATATATATATATATATATATATATATATATATATATATATACACACACAGTGGGGACGGAAAGTATTCAGACCCCTTAAATTTTTCACTCTTTGTTATATTGCAGCCATTTGCTAAAATCATTTAAGTTCATTTTTTCCTCATTAATGTACACACAGCACCCCATATTGACAGAAATACACAGAATTGTTGACATTTTTTCAGATTTATTAAAAAAGAAAAACTGAAATATCACATGGTCCTAAGTATTCAGACCCTTTGCTGTGACACTTATATATTTGACTCAGGTGCTGTCCATTTCTTCTGATCATCCTTGAGATGGTTCTACACCTTCATTTGAGTCCAGCTGTGTTTGATTATACTGATTGGACTTGATTAGGAAAGCCACACACCTGTCTATATAAGACCTTACAGCTCACAGTGCATGTCAGAGCAAATGAGAATCATGAGGTCAAAGGAACTGCCTGAAGAGCTCAGAGACAGAATTGTGGCAAGGCACAGATCTGGCCAAGGTTACAAAAAAAATTCTGCTGCACTTAAGGTTCCACAGTGGCCTCCATAATCCTTAAATGGAAGACGTTTGGGATGACAGAACCCTTCCTAGAGCTGGCCGTCCGGTCAAACTGAGCTATTGGGGGAAAAGAGCCTTGGTGAGAGAGGTAAAGAAGAACCCAAAGATCACTGTGGCTGAGCTCCAGAGATGCAGTCGGGTGATGGGAGAAAGTTGTAGAAAGTCAACCATCACTGCAGCCCTCCACCAGTCGGGGCTTTATGACAGAGTGGCCCGACGGAAGCCTCTCCTCAGTGCAAGACACATGAAAGCCCACATGGAGTTTGCTAAAAAACACCTGAAGGACTCCAAGATGGTGGGAAATAAGATTCTCTGGTCTGATGAGACCAAGATAGAACTTTTTGGCCTTAATTCTAAGCTGTATGTGTGGAGAAAACCAGTCACTGCTCATCACCTGTCCAATACAGGCCCAACAGTGAAGCATGGTGGTTGCAGCATCATGCTGTGGGAGTGTTTTTCAGCTGCAGGGACAGGACGACTGGTTGCAATCGAGGAAAAGATGAATGCGGCCAAGTACAGGGATATCCTGGAGGAAAACCTTCTCCAGAGTGCTCAGGACCTCAGACTGGGCCGAAGATTTACCTGACAATGACCCTAAGCACACAGCTAAAATAACAAAGGAGTGGCTTTACAACAACTCTGTGACTGTTCTTGAATGGCTCAGCCAGAGCCCTGACTTAAACTCAGTTGAGCATCTCTGGAGAGACCTAAAAATGTCTGTCCACCAACGTTTACCATCCAACCTCACAGAACTGGAGAGGATCTGCTAGGAGGAATGGCAGAGGATCCCCAAATCCAGGTGTGAAAAACTTGATGCATCTTTCCCAAAAAGACTCATGGCTGTATTAGATCAAAAGGGGCTTCTACTAAATACTGAGCAAAGGGTCTGAATACTTAGGACCATGTGATATTTCAGGTTTTCTTTTTTAATAAATCTGCAAAAATGTCAACAATCCTGTGTTTTTCTGTCAATATGGGGTGCTGTGTGTACATTAATGAGGAAAAAAATGAACTTAAATGATTTTAGCAAATGTCTGCAATATAACAAAGAGTGAAAAATTTAAGGGGGTCTGAATACTTTCCGTCCCCACTGTATATATATATATATATATATATGTTATAAATACCTTTTTTTCTTGTTTTTATAAGTGATCACATAATCTCTGTTCTCAGCTGCATACGGATCTTAGAGAGCTGGGGGATGAGAAACAGCAACCCACTGGTCTTTCCACTCCCAGTTAAAGGCTGTGGCAGGGGGTGTCACCACAAATCTGATCATTGGAGTAGAGCAAGCCAATTTCCCAGCACAGCTAGAGAACTGACCACACTGTGCTCTCATGCTCAGTGTGGTCGGTTTTTAATAGGAAAAAAGAAAGCAATACAATAAGAACAGTATACTTTCTCATGCAAGTACATGGTACAGCAGACACATACTAGGAACATGAAATGTTGGGTTTACATATTCTTTAAAGTGATTGTAAATGATCACCTTCTAACACAACCTGTTCGGTTCCATAAGACACAGTGGTGGCTCGGCCCCGCCCCCGTCATTGGCTTACTGGCTTTAATTGACAGCAAGGGGAACCATTGGGCTACAGCAGCAGAAGACCACACCGGGTGCCACTCCTGTCAGCTAAGAGCAGGAAACTCAGGCTACAATTCACACAGGCTCACCAAAATTGGACAATAGAAAATTGTGACATTCAGATTGTAGGGTCAGAATTTGGTGTAAACAACATGAAAGCATGGACCCATCCTGCCTTGTATCCACAGTTCAGGCTGGTGGTGTAATGGTGGGGGGGATATTTTCTTGGCACACTTTTGGCCCCTTAGTACCAATTGAGCATTGTTTAAATGCCACAACCTACCTGAGTATTGTTGCTGACCATGTCCATCCCTTTATGACTACATCGTACCCATCTTCTGATGGCTCCTTCCAGCAGGATAATACACCATGTCACAAAGCTCCAATCATCTCACCACTGGACAATGAGGTCCCTGTACTCCAATGTTGAGATTTTGAGAGCAAAGAGCTGCGCTTAGGACACTTACGTTAGGTGTGCTGCCTCCCTTAAAAGAGATTCCTAAAAAGGATTCTCTATATGCTAGTATATATGTAAACAAGGGTTGTGGCGCTTCCTATAGGGTACTGGATGGGAGGGATATGAGTAATGTGCACGGGTGGTGCCCTCAATGAGCCCCAATACAGGTACCTGGTAGTTACCAGGGGCAAAATGTATTGACGTAAGGGTATGTATGTCTATACCTCAACATACACACATACATCCATATACACCCGCATAAAAATAAAAATTATTAATAATAATAATAATAATATTAATCCTGAAGATGGTTCATTCAGACCTATTACAGAAGGGGGGTGTGTGTGCTAGTTCATCACATTAAGAATTAAAGATTAAAAAAAGGGTTATGGGTTGGAGCCCCTGTGACTGTGATACGTATGCCACCACTAAATAATCTTATGTGTGTGACCTTATAAGTGCTCTCTGCCAAAATAATCCAAAAAAATCCAAAAGGGGTGTGGACTAGAACCCCTGTGACTGTGATACATATACCACCAACCTTAACCTTATGAGTGCTCTTCTATCAAAATGATCCAAGCACTCTGCTAACCGTGCAAAGTGAACATACATGTATAAACATACATAAAATATATATAGTAATCAACTAAACATAATTAAGTGCAAGGAAACCAACAGTAGTGATAATAGTCCATAAAATAGAAAGTTTGTTCAAATCCAGTATTCCAAACAATTTCGTGACTTGGGTGCTCTCGGGTAATTCCTGTGACTTTAGTGCTCCCCCTTCAGGTCCCCACTCACCGAATACAACAACCCCGTCAAAGGGGCAACCAGCATAAGATGTCTCTTTCACGATCTTTACTCCACGCTGATCTGGCGGGCTTTGCAGGATGGTTCCCGTTGGTTATCCCAATGGATTCCCGAATCCAGGTATGCAGGTGGCTTTCTAATGGGTAGGATGTTCACAATGGCTCCCTCATGGAAAGGAAAAAATAAGAAGCTTCCATGGTGTAGTATGTAAAAGGCTTTATTGAAAAAACTCCATCAACAACCAGCGGAGTATAAAAGGCAAAAATAGGTGCATAAACCAAAAAAATATATAAAAGTATTATAAAAAGTTTTTGGCTAACTCAGACTGAAGCCTGAGAACAGACCCATAGCTAGGTGGAAGGCGTGCACCGCCAGGCATGAGCTGTGTGCGCTCTATTACCGTTCCAGATAGAGTTCGTGTCCGGAAGCGGTGTGCGCTCCACCTGCGTGTCAGCTAGGGTCCGTAACCGGAAGTGACGTAGCGTGCGTGGCTTCCGGTTACGGACCCTAGCTGACACGCAGGTGGAGCGCACACCGCTTCCGGACACGAACTCTATCTGGAACGGTAATAGAGCGCACACAGCTCATGCCTGGCGGTGCACGCCTTCCACCTAGCTATGGGTCTGTTCTCAGGCTTCAGTCTGAGTTAGCCAAAAACTTTTTATAATACTTTTATATATTTTTTTGGTTTATGCACTTATTTTTGCCTTTTATACTCCGCTGGTTGTTGATGGAGTTTTTTCAATAAAGCCTTTTACATACTACACCATGGAAGCTTCTTATTTTTTCCTTTCCATGAGGGAGCCATTGTGAACATCCTACCCATTAGAAAGCCACCTGCATACCTGGATTCGGGAATCCATTGGGATAACCAACGGGAACCATCCTGCAAAGCCCGCCAGATCAGCGTGGAGTAAAGATCGTGAAAGAGACATCTTATGCTGGTTGCCCCTTTGACGGGGTTGTTGTATTCGGTGAGTGGGGACCTGAAGGGGGAGCACTAAAGTCACAGGAATTACCCGAGAGCACCCAAGTCACGAAATTGTTTGGAATACTGGATTTGAACAAACTTTCTATTTTATGGACTATTATCACTACTGTTGGTTTCCTTGCACTTAATTATGTTTAGTTGATTACTATATATATTTTATGTATGTTTATACATGTATGTTCACTTTGCACGGTTAGCAGAGTGCTTGGATCATTTTGATAGAAGAGCACTCATAAGGTTAAGGTTGGTGGTATATGTATCACAGTCACAGGGGTTCTAGTCCACACCCCTTTTGGATTTTTTTGGATTATTTTGGCAGAGAGCACTTATAAGGTCACACACATAAGATTATTTAGTGGTGGCATACGTATCACAGTCACAGGGGCTCCAACCCATAACCCTTTTTTTAATCTTTAATTCTTAATGTGATGAACTAGCACACACACCCCCCTTCTGTAATAGGTCTGAATGAACCATCTTCAGGATTAATATTATTATTATTATTATTAATAATTTTTATTTTTATGCGGGTGTATATGGATGTATGTGTGTATGTTGAGGTATAGACATACATACCCTTACGTCAATACATTTTGCCCCTGGTAACTACCAGGTACCTGTATTGGGGCTCATTGAGGGCACCACCCGTGCACATTACTCATATCCCTCCCATCCAGTACCCTATAGGAAGCGCCACAACCCTTGTTTACATATATACCTGTACTCCAATGGCCTCCACACTCACCACATCTCATCCAATAGAGCATGTGGAGGAATGGGAGGATTCCCATGAGATTCCCATCATTGATGCACGGCCAACAAATCTGCAGCAAATGCGTGATGCTATCATGTCACTATGCACCAAAATCTCTTAGGCTTGGTTCACACTGCCATGCGGAGCAGCTCACAGCAGGAGTCCGGTGCGTCCCCGTTCGCCATTTCTGGTCCGATTTCAGTCCAAATTTTGGGCTGAATTCAGACCTGAAACGTACCAGAAGACGCACAGGACTCCTGTGCCATTCACACCAGAGCCGCTGTGGAGATGTGTGAATAGGGTGCCCACGTGTCCCTGATTGCCCGGGACTGTCCCACAATTGCCATCTCTATCCCTGGTCCTGAGCACCTTCATTCCGGGACAATACAGTGTCCCGGAATGAAATTGAGGTCACAGTAGGGTTGCCACCTGTCCAGGATTCACCCGGTTTGGAATCATGCATCCGGGTTTCAGACTGCCTGAAACCTGGACACATTATTTAAACTGGACTATGGCTTCCAAGCAGGGTTGCTGGCTGCAGTTGTCTAAGCTGAGAGTGTCTGTTACATTCTCTTTCACACTGCCCAAAGCCAGCACTAACAATCCCCCCCCAAACACACACACCGACGGGAGAAGAGAGAGGGCGCGATCTGCACCTCTTCCCCCCACCCCTACCCCTCTGTGTCTGCCCGCACTCCAATGCCTGGCGCTGTGTCTCAGAATAGGAAAGTAAGTTGGGGCCAGAAATTTGAAGTCCAGCAGCCTCAGATACATCTGGATGAGAGGTGCTGACTGCCAAGGGGTGAGTGAGCTCACCATCCATCTCCTGCCTCTAGTAGTAAGTACACTAAAGTAAATCCGGGTTCTCAGAGCACCCCTTACATCAGAGTTCCCCTTTACACCAGAGGCCACAGTGTTCCCCCTTACATCAGAGTCCTCTCTGTACATCAGAGTTCTCAGTGTCCCCCCTTAAATCAGGGTTCTCAGAGCATCCCTTATGTTAGGGTCCCCAGAGTTCTCCCTTACATCAGAGTCTGCAGAGTCCCCCCTTACAGTGTAAGGGAACTCTGCGGATACATATGTAAAAGGGGAACTCTGTGGACTCTGATGTAAAAGGGGAACTCTTGTGATTAACTTCATATGATTAGAAATGTTATTTAATTGCAAAATATATGTATAGTTTATACTATAAAAAAATTGCTGTGCGCCGCTAAAGGGTTCGGGTTTGACTTGAAGAAAAGATGGCAACCCTACATGTACAGTGTGGTGGTCCTCCACATGTAACATACAGCACAGTGCCTGGAGTGATGCACAGTGTGCCATGGACAGTATGGTGGTCCTCAGCATGTAAAGTACTCTGAAGTGTGGTGGTCTTCAACATGTAATGTACAGCACAGTGTCTGGAGTGGTGTGGAGTATGCCAGGGACAGTATGGTGGTTCTAAGCATGTAGCATACTCTGCAGTGTGGTGATCCTGAGCCTGTAACTTTCAGTGCAGCATATGCCATGTGATGCCCCAGTAGTATGTGTCTTCTGTAAAAATAAGCCTGCCTGATCGTATTATCGTTTTTTTTTTTTTTTTATATATATATATAAAATTAATTTTCTGCTTTAAATAAGGTTGAAATGTTTTGCATCCAATACCACCTAATATATATATATATCATTATCTTTCTACTCTCTCAGCCCTGCTGCTGGTCAGTATCGGCCATGCCACCGTCCCAGAGGTGAAGAACGACCCATGCGTTGATCTGATTTTCTGTACATTGAAGTCCGATAACAATTACTGTCAGTTTGATCGTGGTTTTGACTTCATATTGGAAGTGGACAAAAATGGCTGGAATATTGCCAATGAGCAAAGGAGCAGGTCCATCGTCAATAAATTCGGTGACTATGGGTGTGCGACCATCAGAAACCTGCGAGAGAGTGACACCGGGTACTACACCTTGCATATCACCAAAGAAGATGGGATACGTCACTTGAGAAAAGCCTTTTCACTGAGTAAGTAAACTTGCCGATCTTATAAGTAATCCTCTTCTGGGGTTGGGCAGAAATGAGCAAACTTGTTTTTTGTTTCTCCTTAAAGTGGAGTTCCACCCATAAAATGAACTTGTCATTATTCAGCAGCATTAAACCTAATAAACAACATTTGGAATTTTTTTTTTTTTAACTCACATTTTGATGTCTGTTGCTAAGGGGTGCCTTTGGGTATCTTTTTCATATCCTTTTCCATCTTTATAAAGTTCCATTACCTTGTTACGCAGGTCTTTTGACTGTTCTTTTCTACCTCCTCATGGCTCAGGGTCTAGCCTGCTTAGGGCATCCAAGTGAGAGCTAACAAACTCTTTGACTATTTATACACGGACACTAATTGTGATTTAAAAAGCCACAAATGTGAGAAGTTAACCTTTAATTGCCATTTTAACCTGTGTGTGCCACCTTCTGTGTCTGTACCAAGGCCAAACATTCCAGGGTATGTAAGCTTTTTATCAGGGCCATTTGGGTGATTTCTGCTATTATGATTTCAAAGGGATCCAAAAAAACTAATAATAAATGGCTTCATGTGATCACTATTCTTAAAAAAAGACAGTTTTTTGGCATGAACAGTCATATTTTCAATTGTAATGCCCAAATTTCACAATTTCTGCCAGGGTATGCAAACTTTTGAGCTCAACTGTATATCTTGACAGATTTATTGTGCTTCAGGAGCTCCCATGCTTGACTCAGCTGGTCTCAGCCCCTTCAAATGTAGAGTCCGTGCAACTACTACCACTACTGTGGGGGGCAAAGGAAACTGTTATGGGGGGCACAGGACACTGCTGTGGGGGAAGGGGGGGGTGTGATGTGAAGGGGGCAGGGCAGAGGCATTGCTATGGAATGGGGAGCAGAGGACACTACAGTGGAGGGAAGTGATGTGAAGGGGGCAGAGGAGACTGCTGTGGGGGGCGAGAGCAGAGGGCACTATAGTTGGGGGGGATGTGAAAGGGGCAGTGGACACTACTGTGTGGGAGTCTAGGTGCATTACTGTCGGCAGGGCTTTTTTTCAGCGGGAACGCGGGGGAACGCAGTTCTGGCACCTCCAGCACTGAATGTATGTAATAGCATGGGGTGTGGGGTGTGCTGGAGGGTCTATTGATGTTGGCTGCTGGGGGATCTATTGTCACTGGTGGGGATCTGATTTTGTGTGAGGGTCTATTGTTGCTGATGGGGAATCTATTGTTGCTGGGGGAGTCTTATGTTGCTGGAAAAGATCTACTGTTGAGGGAGAGGACTATTATTACTGGCTGCTGGAGGATCTATTGACGCTGGCTGCTGGGAGATCTGTTGTTGCTGCTGGGGGGGTCTAATGTTGCTTGGGTGGATATTTTGTTACTAGGTGTGATATTTTGTTGTGGGTAGTTCACTGTTACTGCAGGGAATCTATAGTGGTTGGGGTTGAGTCCATTGTTGCTCGGGGAGTCTATTGTTGTTGTGCGGGGATCTATTGCTGGGATTCTATTCCAGGCTGCAGGGGATCTATTTTACTGCTTTCTTTTTATCATCAACATGTTCCATACAAATGATTTAGCACCACAAAATGATACTTGGTTCTGTATTCTCTAAAAGGGGCAGTACTGGTAGGTGGGTAGGGGGTGGAATCAAGGGATGGTTGTCAGAGGTGGGTAGGGGGCAGAGACAAGGGGTGACTCAGATGGGGGGAGTTCCTGCACCTATTCTCCGAGAAAAAAAGCCATATATATATATATATATATATATATATATATATATATATATATATACTATATCTATATCTATATCTATACACACACATACACAAAGACAGGATGTATATATATATACTAAATACACTGCAGCTGTCTCGCCCGCCTGCCTGAAGTATATTAGCGACAGTACACCAGGAACAGTCTGCAGTGAGATCTAGCTAAACTATATACAGTGTATATATTTATATATACAAAACCGGGATGCATATATATACACAATACACTGCAGCTATCTAACTGTCTCGCCTGCCTGCCTGAAGTATATTAGCAACAGAACACCAGGAAGGAATTGCCTGCCTGCTGAAACTAAATGAAATGACAGTCTCTGTCTCTCTCTTTAACGCCACCAACACACTACACACGACCGAAGTGCAGGCAGCCTTATATAGTGTGGGGCGTGTACTTAACCCCCTGAGCCATAATTGGCCACAGGCACCCTGCCTGTGGCCAATTATGGCTCTCTTCGCTGACGGCGCTGTGATTGGGCAAAGCATGCGGGTCATAGTGCATGATTGGCCAATCATCAGCCAGCAATGCACTGCGATGCCGCAGTGAATTATGGGCCGTGACGTGCCACTCGAATTTGGCGCGAACGGCGCATAGTGTTCGTAATTCGATGAACGCTTGAACGGGCGATGTTCGAGTCGAACTTGAAGCTCATCCCTAGTGTTAGGCTTGGTTCTCCTGCCACGCACACGGGTATAGTGTTAAGCCTCATACACACGGTACGTTTGTTGGCCAACCGAGCGTCTGATATTTGTCAAAAGGGCGTGTGCCAGGATCTTGTCTTGCATCCTAATGGTACACAGTTGTCGTGCCACAAGCACGAACGTAGTGACGTACTACAAGGAATTTCAGCTCTTCAGCGCCACCGTTTGGGCCCCTCCTGCTAATTTCTTTGGTGAGAATCGATTCCAAGCATGCGTCTTTGTACTTTCGACTTTTGTGCGACGGATTTGTGTACTGACCATACAGAAAATCGTTGTCCGCGGAAAATTTACTAGCCTGTCATCCAACATTTGTTGGCCGAAAATTGGACAACAATTGTCAAAAGGAGCGTACTAACGGTAATATTTTAGGACAAGTCTGTCAACAGACAATCCCCTGCCAACAATCGTACCGTGTGTATGAGGCTTTAGGCTTGGTTCTTCTGCCATGCGCACTGGTATAGTGTTAGGCTTGGGGGGGTGGAGTACACACTACCAGACAGCTAGAGTGAAATATTTACCAAAAAACCCTTTGGAATAGTGAACTAACGCAGTTGTATAAACATGATAAAGTATTTGCAGCTGCTGACATCTAAAAAAAAAATTTATCGCCGGACTCCGCCGCTTTAAGGTTCTTTCATGCTTTTTTTCTATTACAAGGGATGTTTACATTCAATTGTAATAGGAATAAAAGTGACATAATTTTTTTTAAAGAACAGTGTAAAAATAAAAGGTAAAATAAATAAGACAAAATTTTTTTTTTTAAATGCGTCCTGCCAAGCTCGCGCGCAGAAGCGAACGCATACGTGAAACATTATCTTTCACAATCTAAAAAAAAAATTGGGCTAACTTTACCGCTGTCTTATTTTTTAATTTAAAAAAAGTATATTTTTTCCCCAAAAAGTGCGCTTGTAAGACCATTACGCAAATATGGTGTGACATAAAGTACTGCAACGACCGCCATTTTCTTCTCCAGGGTGTTAGAAAAAAAATATATAATGTTTGGGGGTTCTAAGTAATTTTCTAGCAAAAAAACCTGATTTGGTGTAAACACCAAATCTCAGAAAGAGGCTCGGTCCTTAAGTGGTTAAACATCACATTCTTATCAATACAGCTACATAAAACATAAACTAGAATAATAAAAGGGGATGTAAACCCTCGTGTTTTTTAGGATGCATTAAGGTGAAAAACACCTGGCAGTCACCACCCCCCCCTTTTACTTACCTGGGCCCCTTCATCTCTTTGGCGGGGACACGCTGTCCCTCTCTCCACAGGGTTTCGGCTCTTGATTGGATAGATTGATAGCAGCGTAGCCATTGGGGCTCCCGCTGCTGTCAATCAAATACAATGACCTGGGGGCAGGGCCGAGTCCAAGATTCATGTCTGTGAATGCAAATGCTGGACTCGGGAGCACGCCCGCAAGGTAACCCCCGGGAGAGCGCTTCTCCTAGGGAGTAATCGGATGTGGGGAGGAGCTGCGAGCGCCGCCGGGGGACCCCAGAAGAGGAGGATCGAGGCCACTCTGTGCAAAACGAGCTGCACAGTTGAGGTGAGTATGACATGTTTGTTATTTAAAAAACAAAAACAAACAAACGATCCTTTGCAATCACTTTAAGTGAGAAGTATCCATTTTGAGAGAAGTGAAACAAAAGAATGAGAAATGAAACTAGAAACTAAATACTGTTATCTAAAATGGAGGCATTATACAAAATGGAAGCCAATTTAAAGATATGTTTCCTTTCAGCTACAGCCTCCATCAGATTGGAATAGCCATTTATCACTACCGGAGATGTCAGATTCCTGGTACAGCACTGCACTCAGTGGCTCCATCTAGTGGTGCACTAAAATAAAAATTTTGGTACTGAAAGTTTGGGATGCACTTGGCTGAAACGGAAATTGACAGTTTTTAACCACTTGAAGATCAGGGACCCTAGGGAATAAAATTGCGTTCAATTTATAATGTTACACGGTATTTGCACATCGTTTTTAAAAACATTATTTTTTTTGGAAAAAAAATACACTTCAACGAATTAAAAGAAAACACAATAGTTACCCCAATTTCTGTGTATAATGTGAAAGATGATGTTATGCCGAGTAAATAGATACCCAACATGTCACGCTTTAAAATTGCGCACACTCGTGGAATGGTGACAAACTACGGTACCTAATCTCCATAGGCGACACTTTAACCACTTCAATACCGGGCATTTTCACTCCCTTCCTGCCCAGGCCAATTTTTAGCTTTCAGCGCTGTAACATTTTGAATGACAATTGCGCGGTCATGCTATGCTGTACCCATATGAAATTTTGATCATTTTTGTTCCCACAAATAGATCTTTCTCTTGGTGGTATTTGATCACCTCTTCGGTATTTATTTTTTGCGCTATAAACAAAAAAAAGAGCGACAATTTTGAAAAAAAACACAATACTTTTTGCTATAATAAATATCCCAATTTAGCCACTTCCTGCCCGGCCTATAATAGATTAACGTCTGGGAAGTGGTTCTGTTATGCTGACTGGGCGTCATATGATGTCCAGCAGGATAACATGCCAGCGCACCCGCAAGGGGGTGCGGCAATTGCCGCGTGTCAATCTGACACGCCGCATCTCCGATCGTGATAAGAAGCCTCTGACAGAGCATCTACAAAATAGGGGATAGATTTATGGCATTTTTATGATTTTTTTTTTTTTTTCTTACTAGTAATGGCGCGATCTGCGATTTTTGTCAGGACTGCGACATTATGATGGACACATCAGACACTTTTGACACTATTTTGGGACCATTGACAATTATACAGCAATCAGAGCATAAAATGCACTGATTACTGTATAAATGTCACTGGCAGGGAAGGGGTTAACACTAGGGGGCGATCAAGGGGTTAAATGTGTTAGCTAGGGAGTGATTCTAACTGTGGGGGGAGGGGACTGACTGGGAGAGGAGACTGATCGCTGTTCCTATATACTAGGAACACACGATTTGTCTCCTCTCCCATACAGGATGTGGATTTGTGTGTTATCACACACAGATCCACGTCCCTGCTGTGACAAGCAATCGCGGGTTCCCAGCGGACATCGGCTCCCGAGTGACGCAGCACGCTTGCCCCCCCCATCCCCCCAGACGGCCGGGAAGCCGAGGACGTCATATGAAGGCCGCCCGGGATGGCAGAGCCACCTTGTGGCCGTCATATTACTTTGCACGGGATGGGAAGTGGTTAAACACCTTTACAGGTTACCTGTTTAGAGTTAGAGGAGGTCTAGTGCTAGAATTATTGCTCTCGCTCTAAAGTTTGTGGCGATACCTCACATGTGTGGTTCGAATACCGTTTACATATACGTATGTGCTTTACATTTTTTATTATTATTTTAAGTTATTTTTTACTTTTACACTGTGCATTTAAATTTTATTTTTTAATCACTTTTATTTCAATAACAAGGAATGTAAACATTCCCAAAGGAATGTACAAAGACTCCAAATCTCTTCTTTACCTGTAAAAGATCAAAAAAATTTTTTAATCTTTCGCTTGAATTTTTTTCTATTTTCTGGACCGGAAGTGATGTTGCACCATTCCTCCAAGGCCATATAGTCGATCAACGAGTGTTAACTCTTTGATCGCCTATGGGATCAGACAGCCACACCGCCGAATCTCAGGTAATGTAATGACAAACCCGAGAAGCAACAGCCGGAAAGTGGCCCATGAGCCGCTCGGACTGGTGCCCTTAGAAAGCCGGCCTATCTGATGAAAAAAAACATCACTGGGGTTATGGCTGAAATTGCCAGCCATAACCCCAGTAAACCACTTGCAAACCGCAACGTATATATACGTATTGCGGTCGTGCAAGTGATTAAAAAAATATTTATATTTTTATAAATAATTGTATTCAATTTTTTTTAATTAATATCATGAATTTAAAGCTGAACTTCAGTCAAATTTTATTTATCTTTCATCTATTAAATCTTCTGCTCTTCTTGTTGTTTTAACTTTGGATAGTAAAATATTTATTTTCTGCCAGTAAATACCTTATACAGCCCACTTCCTGTTTCTTGTCTGGTCTAGGCCTATGATATCATGCACAGCTCTCTCTCTCTCACTCTCCTGAGAGTTTGCCAGGAAGGGAGGGGATGAGTCATAAAAGGGCCAATGAGAGCTGCAGACCTGGAGGTGTGTCTCTGTGTAAATCCAGGAAGTGAATAGGCAGCTGCCCCACAGTTAAAATGGTTGCAGCCAGACTCAGTGGAGGGAGATTTCTGCAGCATATTTGGCAAGTACAGAATCACAGTATAAATAAAATAATATGCATACCTCCCGTTTTTTTGAGATGAGAATGAGGGACACCTATTAGCAAAAGTACGTAGGCATAGGACACCACCCCTGCCACGCCCCCTTAAAGGAGAATTCTACCAAAAAAATGTATTAGTTAAACCCACAAGTGCTTTTTTTTTACTACTACTATTCCTTTATATTGGCTTTTGACATTTACAAATGCAGCATTTTAGAATTTGGATGATAAAAGGTTTAGCACTGGGAAACTCTTTTTGAAAGATAAATAGTAAATTTTATATTCAACTAAATAGATCAGACCAAAATGAGGGATAAATGAGGAGGAAAGAGGGACAGAGGGACTGTGTTCCAAATCAGGGACAGTCCATCAAATCCGGGACATTTGGGAGCTATGCATTATGCAAAGTGGTTGGAGGGAAGCTTCAGAATGGCAAAATTATGTGAGCAGACTGCAGTTCCTCTTTAAATTAATTTGAATTTTATTGTCGGCCATTATCGGCACCTTTTTGAAGTGGTGTTATAAATACTGCTTGGTGCATATTTGGTCAGTTAAAAAAAAAAAACGCACCTATCTATTGAACTGCATCAAAATTGCACCAGTGTTGCTGTTTTGATGCATTTTTAAAACACATGACCTATGAAAAACACGCCAAAAGCGCAGCAAAATCGCAGGCGTTTCGGCACTTTTTTTTTTCTTTCAGCGCAACGCTGAAAACCCTATTTCAGCTGATAATTTTAGTGAATCCCAAATTCCGGTGCATCTGCTCCGCCCTACATTAGTGCTTTATCCTGTAGTGATGCAGGTACTGGTGGATGGAACTACAGCACAAAACAGGGGACTCCGGTGTCTGATCTCTGTTCCGGTATTTAAAAATTCTGAGGCTGTAGCTCTGTACTAGTACTAGTAAAGTAAAGATAGGAGACACTTGTCACTGAAGACGGTACATATAATACGGTAAATATTTTTCTGTAGGGAACTTATTTTGGGGATGACTGTCTATAAAGAACTCTTCAAAAGATATGTAGTATTTCCAAAGTCTAATACTTCCCCTTCCTTCTTCTAGATGAAGGTGTCCTTGATAAACTCTTTAATGTTAGTCATTTCAATGTGAACACGTCCAGGATTGATGTCGGTCTGCCGATCTACAGGAGAGAAAAATGACACTGAGCTGCCTGAAGCACTGCAACTGACTGCTGTGGATGGTAAAATACCAGAAGATTACAGTTTGGCCTTCGTGCTCACAGCACAGGATCTGCCCAATGAGAAGCCTATGGATGTCACCACACCAACAGGTGAGAGATCTGCTGAAACAAACCTAATGATGTTCTCCACCTGTTCTACCTATAGGCCTATTAAAGTATTGGCAAAAATGACTTATTTACATTATTTTATATATAAGAAAGCCTTAGTGCCAGTCAGTGGCGGCTGGTGAAGTTTTAGGATGGGGGGGCGCCAGACCCTGTCCTTCCTTTTGACCCCTCCCACTTGGTGAAAATGGGCGTGGTTTCAGCAAAATAGTGGGAGTGGCTCTAAGGTGGTGTGGTTAGCGTCTGAGATGAACGAGGGATGGAGGGAGAGGGAGAGGGGGAGAGGGACAGCAGGCCCAGATCCTACACAACAATAGAAATGTGTATTCTAGAAAGTTTAACAATCAGCAGATAAAGATACTCCAAACACCTGGTATTGGCACTTCAATCATCCTAGCACCATGGTTGTTATGGTGTCAGGATGATTGAAGTGCATTATTTCTATTATTATATTGTAATATAAAATTAAATCATTCAACTCACCATAATGCAGAATCAGTGGGAGCCCTGAGCGTGTCACTAGCCACATCACCTACAACCAGATGCCATCAGGTGTCCCCAGCAGAGTCCGTCCTTACATGCAGCCTCTGTCACATAAAATGCAGCCTCTGTTCCCCCAAATGCAGCCTCTGTCCCCCCCCCAAATGCAGCCTCTGTTCCCCCTAAATTTAGCCTCTGTTCCCCCAAATGCAGCATGCCTGTGTCCCATTAAATGCAGCATGTCTGTGTCCCATTAAATGCAGCCTCTGTCCCCCCAAATGCAGCCTCTGTCCCCCCCCCCCCCCAAATGCAGCCTGTGTCACATCAAATGCAGCCTCTGTCCCCCCAAATGCAGCCTCTGTCTCCCCAAATGCAGCCTCTGTCCCCCCTAAATGCAGCCTCTGTTCCCCCAAATGCAGCCTCTGTCCCCCCAAATGCAGCCTCTGTTTCCCCAAATGCAGCCTCTGTCCCCCCCCCCCAAATGCAGCCTCTGCCCCCCAAATGCAGCTTCTGTCCCCCCAAATACAGCCCCTGCCCCCCCAAATGCAGCCTCTGTTCCCCCAAATGCAGCCTCTGCCCCCCCTCCAAATGCAGCCTCTGTTCCCCCAAATGCAGCATGCCTGTGTCCCATTAAATGCAGCATGTCTGTGTCCCATTAAATGCAGCCTCTGTCCCCCCAAATGCAGCCTCTGTCTCCCCAAATGCAGCCTCTGTCCCCCCCAAATGCAGTCTCTGTCCTCCCCCAAATGCAGCCTCTGTCCTCCCCCAATGCAGCCTCTGTCCTCCCCCAATGCAGCCTCTGTCCCCCCCAAATGCAGCCTCTGTTCCCCCAAATGCAGCCTCTGTCCCCCCCAAATGCAGCCTCTGTCCCCCCCCAAATGCAGCCTCTGTCCCCCCCCCCCAAATGCAGCCTCTGCCCCCCCCCCAAATACAGCCCCTGCCCCCCCAAATGCAGCCTCTGCCCCCCCCCCAAAATGCAGCCTCTGTTCCCCCAAATGCAGCCTCTGCCCCCCCTCCAAATGCAGCCTCTGTTCCCCCACATGCAGCCTCTGTCCCCCCCAAATGCAGCCTCTGCCCCCCCCCCCCCCAAATTCAGCCTCTGTTCCCCCAAATGCAGCATGCCTGTGTCCCATTAAATGCAGCCTCTGTCACTTCAAACCCCCCCTCCCGTTCTCCGCACAGCGGTACTTACCTTGCTGTCTCCTCTCCTGCGGTGTCTCCTTCACACTGGCAGCGGTGATGGAGCAGTATACTTCCTGTTTCCTCTCTCGGGCGCAATGGGAGAAAGAAACAGGAAGTGACATCTAACTCAGGTCAGATGTCAATCAAATCTGAAGCGCCGAGTAGCTTCCGCCCGGCGCCTGTAGTATATATTACTATGGGCGGGCGGGCGGAAGCTACTCGGTGCTTCAGAAAACGCCGCAAATGCAGCGCCACATCTGCAATCTCGTGATTGCATAGACGTGGCGCTTCCCATAAGTGCACTGTGTCCGGCATTGCACTGTGTCCGGTGTCCAAACACAGTGCACTTAAGGACCTTTTTTTTTTCATTTTTTTTTAAAGGGCCAGTATTAAATTTTTTTTTTTGTGGCTGCCTGGAGGGGGGGCGGCTTCCAGGCGCCCCCTATGGACGGGCCGTGCCACTGGTGCCAGTCCAAACTTCTCACCTCCATGGCGTTCCCTGTGTGAGAGCAGCAATCATAGCTCTATAGATTTTATTGCCCCCCCCCCCCCCGTGACATCATCACCAGACCCTTAAAATGATTGCAGGGGCAGCAGCTAGAAAATAATTTCCTACTTAGGTAGAAGTGTCATATTGTCAAAAAACCCCTATGGGCAACACAGATTAGTCTACACTAGGGGTCTCAAACTGCCAGCCCTCCAGCTGTGGCAGAACTACAATTCCCATGAGGCATTGTAAGGCTGACTGTTACAAGCATGATTCCCATAGGCAGAGGCATGATGGGACTTGTAAGTTCCGCACCAGCTGGAGGGCCACCAGTTTAAGACCCCTGGTCTACAGCTTTTCCTTTCTTTGCATGTAATAACCCCCCTTTTTTTAAAAAAAGATTCAAGAAAACATGACCTTAATGCGGAGTTCCGCCAATTTTTTTTTAAAAAAGTCAGCAGCTACAGTATTTGTAGCTGTTGACTTTTAAAATATGGACACTTACCTGTCCAGGGCGCATGCGATGTCGGCTCTTGGGTGGAGGCACCGCCATCTTCGGTAAGGGAATCAGGAAGTGAAGCCCTGAGGTTTCACAGCCTGGTCCCCTACTGCGCATGTGCGAGTCGCGCTGCATGATCCCACTGGTCCTTGCTGTCTTCTGGGACCTGTGAGATATGGCATAGATAGTCGCAGTAGCTGCGGCTATCTATGCCCGGAAGTGGAAGCAAATACCCGGATTATACAGGTATCTGCTCCCCCTCCCCCCTGAAAGGTGCCAAATGTGACAGGGGGGGAGGATTCCGAAAAGTGGAAGTTCCATTTTTGGGTGGAACTCTGCTTTTACCAGTTCAGCTCAGGAATGGGCTGTGGCAGGAGTCACTTTGGGCAGGGGGCTTGTGGAACCCAGCTTACCTTGGAGAGCACTGGATGCTCCTTTTCCAGCTTCCCAGTCACCTCCTATGTGTAAGTTACCCTGTGTCTATTAGGGGCACAGGGTGACCGAGAACCCCAGTCTGATCTGTACTAATTGGACTCACAGTACAACCACACTGGAATGTTGTGTGTATGTATGTATGTATGTGTATATGTGTATATATATATATACAAGTCTTTTTTTCTCAGAGAAAAGGTGCAGGAACTCACCCTCTGTCCAATTCTCCGCCCCCAACCACGCCCAAACTCCGCCCGACCACACCCAAACCCCACCCCCAGCCACACCTTCCTTAGAGGATGAGAATTACAGCGGCGCCAAAAATTGTAATGAGTTAAGGCTTAGAACTGTGTATCACATAAGGCAAATTCTCCAAAATCCCCCCCAGCTCTCTTCATTACAAATCCCCTCCTAGCTCTCCTCTCATCACAAATCCCTCCAGCTCTCCTCTCATTACAAATCCCCCCATCTTCCCTTTCATCACAAATCCCCCCAGCTCTCCTTTCATCACAAATCCCCTCCTAGCTTCCCTCTCATCGCAAATCCCCCCAGCTCTCCTCTCATCACAAATCCCCTCCCAGCTCTCCTCTCATCACAAATCCCCTCCTAGCTCCCCTCTCATCACAAATCCCCTCCTAGCTCTCCTCTCATCACAAATCCCCTCCCAGCTCTCCTCTCATCACAAATCCCCTCCCAGCTCTCCTCTCATCACAAATCCCCTCCTAGCTCTCCTCTCATCACAAATCCCCTCCTAGCTCTCCTCTCATCACAAATCCCCTCCTAGCTCTCCTCTCATCACAAATCCCTCCAGCTCTCCTCTCATTACAAATCCCCCCATCTTCCCTTTCATCACAAATCCCCCCAGCTCTCCTTTCATCACAAATCCCCTCCTAGCTTCCCTCTCATCGCAAATCCCCCCAGCTCTCCTCTCATCACAAATCCCCTCCCAGCTCTCCTCTCATCACAAATCCCCTCCTAGCTCCCCTCTCATCACAAATCCCCTCCCAGCTCTCCTCTCATCACAAATCCCCTCCCAGCTCTCCTCTCATCACAAATCCCCTCCCAGCTCTCCTCTCATCACAAATCCCCTCCAGCTCTCCTCTCATCACAAATCCCCTCCTAGCTCTCCTCTCATCACAAATCCCCTCCTAGCTCTCCTCTCATCACAAATCCCCTCCTAGCTCTCCTCTCATCACAAATCCCGTCCTAGCTCTCCTCTCATCACAAATCCCCTCCTAGCTCTCCTCTCATCACAAATCCCCCTAGCTCTCCTCTCATCACAAATCCCCCCAGCTCTCCTCTCATCACAAATCCCCCCAGCTCTCCTCTTATCACAAATCCCCCCAGCTCTCCTCTCATCACAAATCCCCCCAGCTCTCCTCTCATCACAAATCCCCTCAGCTCCCCTCTCATCACAAATCCCCTCCTAGCTCTCCTCTAATCACAAATCCCCCCAGCTCTCCTTTCATCACAAATCCCCCCAGCTCTCCTCTCATCACAAATCCCCCCAGCTCTCCTCTCATCACAAATCCCCTCAGCTCCCCTCTCATCACAAATCCCCTCCTAGCTCTCCTCTCATCACAAATCCCCTCCTAGCTCTCCTCTCATCACAAATCCCCCCAGCTCTCCTCTCATCACAAATCCCCTCCTAGCTCTCCTCTCATCACAAATCCTCCAGCTGTCCTCTCTGTACAAATCCCCCCAGCTCTCCTCTAATCACAAATCCCCTCCTAGCTCTCCTCTCATCACAAATCCCCCCAGCTCTCCTCTCATCACAAATCCCCTCCTAGCTCTCCTCTCATCACAAATCCTCCAGCTGTCCTCTCATCACAAATCCCCTCCTAGCTCTCCTCTAATCACAAATCCCCCCAGCTCTCCTTTCATCACAAATCCCCCCAGCTCTCCTTTCATCACAAATCCCCCCAGCTCTCCTTTCATCACAAATCCCCCCAGCTCTCCTCTCATCACAAATCCCCCCAGCTCTCCTCTCATCACAAATCCCCTCAGCTCCCCTCTCATCACAAATCCCCTCCTAGCTCTCCTCTAATCACAAATCCCCCCAGCTCTCCTTTCATCACAAATCCCCCCAGCTCTCCTCTCATCACAAATCCCCCCAGCTCTCCTCTCATCACAAATCCCCTCAGCTCCCCTCTCATCACAAATCCCCTCCTAGCTCTCCTCTCATCACAAATCCCCTCCTAGCTCTCCTCTCATCACAAATCCCCCCAGCTCTCCTCTCATCACAAATCCCCTCCTAGCTCTCCTCTCATCACAAATCCTCCAGCTGTCCTCTCTGTACAAATCCCCCCAGCTCTCCTCTAATCACAAATCCCCTCCTAGCTCTCCTCTCATCACAAATCCCCCCAGCTCTCCTCTCATCACAAATCCCCTCCTAGCTCTCCTCTCATCACAAATCCTCCAGCTGTCCTCTCATCACAAATCCCCTCCTAGCTCTCCTCTAATCACAAATCCCCCCAGCTCTCCTTTCATCACAAATCCCCCCAGCTCTCCTTTCATCACAAATCCCCCCAGCTCTCCTTTCATCACAAATCCCCCCAGCTCTCCTCTCATCACAAATCCCCCCAGCTCTCCTCTTATCACAAATCCCCCCAGCTCTCCTCTCATCACAAATCCCCCCAGCTCTCCTCTCATCACAAATCCCCTCAACTCCCCTCTCATCACAAATCCCCTCCTAGCTCTCCTCTAATCACAAATCCCCCCAGCTCTCCTTTCATCACAAATCCCCCTAGCTCTCCTCTCATCACAAATCCCCCCAGCTCTCCTCTCATCACAAATCCCCCCAGCTCTCCTCTTATCACAAATCCCCCCAGCTCTCCTCTCATCACAAATCCCCCCAGCTCTCCTCTTATCACAAATCCCCCCAGCTCTCCTCTCATCACAAATCCCCTCAGCTCCCCTCTCATCACAAATCCCCTCCTAGCTCTCCTCTAATCACAAATCCCCCCAGCTCTCCTTTCATCACAAATCCCCCCAGCTCTCCTTTCATCACAAATCCCCCCAGCTCACCTCTCTGCTGACCTCCTCCTCCTCCACATACATACTTTCTCAGCTCCCCTCTCATCACAAATCCCCCCAAGCTCTCCTCTGTGTACAATGCTCTCCCCTCTACTAAACACACACAAACTTCACCTCACTCCACATATTCCCCCTCCCCCACACACTTGTGGGATGGCACGAATATACTAAGGTGGTCTAATGATTGGCTTCTGTCTACACAGGGGGCTACACAGAGATCAATATTTGGCCGTTCCCTGCTAAAATGAATTTTGATGTGTGTACTCAAGTTTACCGAATTCCTTGCTGGTTCCCCACAGTGCCTGTGTGTCTTACTGATTATGGTCACACCCCATAGTCAGAAAGAATAGAGTCTTTCACTTACCTGTTCCTGAAAACGCACACACACCAAGATTGGATTTTTATTTTTTTTAATCCTGGAGTTGGGCTGTATTATGGAACCACGTCCTTTGCTGTTATTGCTCAAATTCCTGAATATGTTAGGAATATACTGGGTCTTTTCAGGTGCTACAGAGATATTCTACATACAAATATATTAAACAGAATGATTTTGTGAAATGCATCCATCTGAAAAGTCCCATTATATTCCTAACACATTCAGGAATTTCACTTTCACCAGTCCTGTCCTCCTGAAGTACAGGACAAGTTTTCAGCACAGATTTATACAGTGTGGAAGGCACAAAAATAGGGACTCACAGGAGAAGGATGTCATCTGTTATCCAGCCTGTTATCTTACCTTGGGGTAAGCCCCTATGACTGTGTTCTTCTGTTTGCTCTGTCCTCCCTGAGGAGGAGGGGGGAGGGGAGAGGGTGCTGACAGAAACACAAGACAGGCAGAAATCAGCTCCTCCTTTCTGGACATTACTCTGCAATGCTCTCAAGCCGCTCCTCCTTATCCATGGACCCGAGGGGATGGGGTGTGTTATCTGAACAGTAGCATGTCCAGGCTGTGGTGTGACACTCCCCTCCTCCCTCCCCCGCTCAGCTGTGTGACAGCATTAGTTGTCAGTGCTGTGCTGACATTTCACATCCTCGGCTCCTCCGAAAATTCAGAGCTTCTCCAGAGCCAATGAGAGAGGAGGGGTGGGGATTGAAGGCAGAGCAACCAACCAGGATCGGAAGATTATACTACAGCAGACTGCCTGACACCGCCCCCATCGTGTAATCTCACTGAGGATCGCCCTGCCGGGAGATCGCAAGGCACTCATGAGAAGTCTGCCAAAGGTTCCAGAACACAAAGGTTCCGGCTGAAAAAAAGCCATATATATATATATATATATATATATATATATATATATATAATATATATACACAGTGGGGACAGAAAGTATTCAGACCCTCTTAAATGTTTCACTCTTTGTTATATTGCAGCCGTTTACTAAAATCATTTAAGTTCATTATTTTTCCTCATTAATGTACACACAGCACCCCATATTGACAGAAAAACACAGAATTGTTGACATTTTTGCGGATTTATTAAAAAAGAAAAACTGAAATATCACATGGTCCTAAGTATTCAGACCCTTTGCTGTGACACTCATATATTTAACTCAGGTGCTGTCCATTTCTTCTGATCATCCTTGAGATGGTTCTACACCTTCATTTGAGTCCAGCTGTGTTTGATTATACTGATTGGACTTGATTAGGAAAGCCACACACCTGTCTATATAAGACCTTACAGCTCACAGTGCATGTCAGAGCAAATGAGAATCATGAGGTCAAGGGAACTGCCTGAAGAGCTCAGAGACAGAATTGTGGCAAGGCACAGATCTGGCCAAGGTTACAAAAAAATTTCTGCTGCACTTAAAGTTCCTAAGAGCACCGTGGCCTCCATAATCCTTAAATGGAAGACGTTTGGGACAACCAGAACCCTTCCTAGAGCTGGCCGTCCGGCCAAACTGAGCTATCGGGGGAGAAGAGCCTTGATGAGAGAGGTAAAGGAGAACCCAAAGATCACTGTGGCTGAGCTCCAGAGATGCAGTCAGGAGATGCGAGAAAGTTTTAGAAAGTCAACCATCACTGCAGCCCTCCACCAGTCGGGGCTTTATGGTAGAGTGGCCCAATGGAAGCCTCTCCTCAGTGCAAGACACATGAAAGCTTTGCTAAAAAAAACACCTGAAGGACTCCAAGATGGTGAGAAATAAGATTGTCTGGTCTGATGAGACCAAGATAGAACTTTTTGGCCTTAATTCTAAGCGGTATGTGTGGAGAAAACCAGGCACTGCTCATCACTTGTCCAATACAGTCCCAACAGTGAAGCATGGTGGTGGCAGCATCATGCTGTGGGGGTGTTTTTCAGCTGCAGGGACAGGACGACTGGTTGAAATCGAGGGAAAGATGAATGCGC
Source organism: Lithobates septentrionalis (assembly GCA_037952835.1). Classification (NCBI taxonomy): domain Eukaryota; kingdom Metazoa; phylum Chordata; class Amphibia; order Anura; family Ranidae; genus Lithobates; species Lithobates septentrionalis. The sequence goes on along the minus strand of JBBDGP010002866.1, from coordinate 16,052 downwards.
CAAGTACAGGATATCCTGGATGAAAACCTTCTCCAGAGTGCTCAGGACCTCAGACTGGGCCGAAGGTTTACCTTCCAACAAGATAATGACCCTAAGCACACAGCTAAAATAACAAAGGAGTGGCTTCACAACAACTCAGTGACTGTTCTTGAATGGCCCAGCCAGAGCCCTGACTTAAACCCAATTGAGTATCTCTGGAGAGACCTAAAAATGGCTGTCCACCAACGTTTACCATCCAACCTGACAGAACTAGAGAGGATCTGCAAGGAGGAATGGCAGAGGATCCCCAAATCCAGGTGTGAAAAACTTGTTGCATCTTTCCCAAAAAGACTCATGGCTGTATTAGATCAAAAGGGTGCTTCTACTAAATACTGAGCAAAGGGTCTGAATACTTAGGACCATGTGATATTTCAGTTTTTCTTTTTTAATAAATCTGCAAAAATGTCAACAATTTTCAAGTGTTTTTCTGTCAATATGGGGTGCTGTGTGTACATTAATGAGGAAAAAAATGAACTTAAATGATTTTAGCAAATGGCTGCAATATAACAAAGAGTGAAAAATTTAAGGGGGTCTGAATACTTTCCGTCCCCACTGTATGTACATACACACACAGTAACTCACAAAAGTGAGTACACCCCTTACATTTTTGTAAATATTTTATTATATCTTTTCATGTGACAACACTGAAGAAATTACACTTTGTTACAATGTAAAGTAGCAAAGGCTGCAAGCCACAAGGTTTACTTCCTCTTTAAAGATACTCTGTCATCTAGTGTGTAGCTTGTATAACAGTGTAAATTTGTTGTCCCCTCCAAATAACTCAACACTCAGCCATTAATGTCTAAACTGCTGGCAACAAAAGTGAGTACACCCCTAAGTGAAAATGTCCAGTTTGTGTGGCCACCATTATTTTCCAGCACTGCCTTAACCCTCTTGTGCATGGAGTTCACCAGAACTTCACAGGTTGCCACTGGAGTCCTCTTCCACTCTTCCTCTTGGCCGTGTGAGTTATTTTGAGGGGACAGCAAATTTACACTGTTATACAAGCTGTACACTCACTACTTTACATTGTAGCAAAGTGTCATTTCTTCAGTGTTGTCCCATGAAAAGATATTTGAGGGGTGTACTCACTTTTGTGAGATACTGTATATATTGTATATTGCCTCATACTGTTGGGGACTCTTTGCTGGGTCGTTTTGGGGTGTGGCTGTATTCCATTGTTCTATTGTGGCTGTCTGCCTTAGGTATTATGGGATGTGTCAGTGTATTTGCTGTGAGAAGGGAGGGGGGAATTTCTCCAACAGCTCTCCCTGCTGATTGGACAGTCTACCCCGCCCTGAATGCAAAAAGGGGGATTATCCCGAGTGTTACCTCTGTGTTCCTGTGTTTCAATAAACAGTTCATGGTCAGCAGCCAAAACGAGTACTGCTTAGTTTGTGGTTGCAATCGGTTGGAAGATCTAATATTTATATTCAGACTGGAAGTATCGGTGTATGACGAAAGCACCCTAGCAGAGTGTGGGACATTTTGTTACAGGGGCCATCCCCAAACTGTTCCCACAAAGCTAAAATTGTCCAAAATGTCTTGGTATGCTGACGCCTTAAGAGTTCCCTTCACTGGAACTAAGGGGCCAACCCCTGAAAAATCCCCAAACCATAATCCCCCCTCCACCAAATAATTTGGACCAGTGTGCAAAGTAAGGTCCATAAAGACATGGATGAGCGAGTTTGGGCTGGAGGAACTTGACTGGCTTGCTGCTAAATTCAGATTAGAGTTGTCCCTGTCATGTAGGCTGTGCCCGATTGCACTACAGTGGGCTGAGAAGGTGTTGCAGGGGACGTCGCTGTCAGTATTGTCACTGCTGATTTGCAAGCTTGCAGCTTGTCAACCATCATCTGGCTACACCAAGCCCTGCCCACTGCTTTCTGGATTTACAGCGCTGCCTCTGTTGCTGAAACCTCCCAATGTGAGCTGCGGTGTCTGGGAGGGGGATCATGTGAGTTGAAAAATGATGGAGGGTTTGGCTCAGTCAAGGAAGGTAAATTATTTTTTTGTTGTTGATAAGGCCTGTGCATCACTTAATAACTGCCTAACCTGGAGGCTTAAAGTGGCTGTATACCCCGCTTGGCCATTTCTACCTACAGGTAAGTATATAGTAAGGCCTATAATATGGCTTATGTATGTAAATATGTAATATGTAGGTAAAAGGAATATCTCCTAAACATGTATGGTTTAGGAGATATTCGCATGCGCTCCAAAGGTCCAGCGGAACTCCAGAGTTTCTTGCCGTAACAGAGGGCGGAGGGGGTGACATCATCGCAGCTCCAGCCACTAACAGCGCATTAGCCCGCAAACCCAGAAGAAACGCTGGGGGAACATGTCAGCCCTCTCAGCGGTGACCGGGCGCCGATGCGGGGGCTTTTGTTCTAAGGTAAGTATTTCATAATGTGCTAGTATGATTATGCTATTGTCTTGAAGGTTTTTTTTTTTTTCAGCGGTTTACTACCACTTACTTATATCATGTCTTCAGTTTCTAACAAATCTCTTTATCTTTTTTTGGCGTGCCTCCTTTCTACACAGCAATTTAAATGGTATGATTTTATGTAGTGGTTGTATTGTGTGTGCATGATAGAAGCATAAACACATTCAAAGTTTAAAGCTGAACTCCAGGTAAACTGCTACATGCAGAGATGAAATACATGTACATTTATCCTGTCAAATGATTTTGAATTCTGTCCATCCAGTTCTGTGATCTACACTGCTCTGCCACACAGCACGCAATTGTCTGTCAGAGGAGGAAACCATATTTTTCTGATGCAGTTCATTAACACAAATCTTGTCATTCCTCAGCCTGTATTTGTTACTGAACAGTGACAAGTGAAAAGAGAAGCAGGGGACTGATGAACTCATCTCTCTCTCTGTCTATTCTATCACTATATTGGCATATCCCTTGTTAGGACATGAGTACTGCAGCATAACTTGCTCCTTGTGCTGCTTTTCCTTCTGCCAAACAGAGCTCTTCTGAGCGAGGACAGCAAGTGTCTGGTGCCAGGTCAGAATCCAGTATTTATACTGCTTACATTAAAAAAAATATATTTATAGCTTGTTCATACAGGCAACGGCCAGGCGGGGCGGTAAAATCAAGCGGTTGAGCTGTTTTTTGGTTTTTTTTGTCGCTGACCTAAAGAAGGACCTGCAGCCATTCAGGGCTTTACCTACTTGCCTACCAGGCACTTTCACCCCCTTCCTGCCCAGGCCAGTTTACACCTTTCAGCGCAGTCACACTTTGAATGACAATTGCGCGGTCATGCAACACTGTACCCAAACTAAATTTAAAATTTATATTTTGGAGACAGAGCTTTCTTTTGGTGGTATTTAATGACCACTGAGCTTTTTATTTTAAAAAAAAAACAGAAAATTTTGAAGAAAAAGAAAAAAGTTTTTCTTTCTGTTTTAGAATTTTGTAGATAAGTAATTCTTCTCTTTCACTGATAGGTGGCACTGATGAAGCGGCATTAACGGCCACTGATGAGGAGGCACTAATATGCAGCACTGCTGGGCCCTGTTGGGGCTGCACTGATGACAAGTGCCCTAATTATCTGTACAGGTCTCTCCTGTGAGGAAATGCCGCTGATCACTCTGTCAGTGTGAGGAGAGGAATGCAGGTTAACCGGGATTTCCTTGTTTACATGTGATCAGCTGTGATTGGACACAGATGATCACATGGGTAAAGAGCCTCGTCATCAGCTCTTTATTGAGATTGATGATGCCGTGTGTCTCAGGGACAAAGAGCACCACTGATCGCTGAGTGGGAAGACGTCATATGATGCCGTCCCAGAACGAGAGAGCCCCCTTGTACCAGTCATATTACAATATGGCAGGTGGGAGGTGGTTAACCGCTTGCCGACGAGCCGCCATCATTTTACTGCGGCAGGTCGGCACGATCCTGCGAACCATCGTAGCTATACATTGGCTCACGGGATCGCGATAGCAGGCGCGCACGTGCCCGCTGCACTGCGGGGGTGCCAATGCTCGTGGCCGATGGTCGCAATGACCGCCGGCCACGAGCAATTGCGGGCACGAGGGGCAGAACGGGGACGTGTGTGTGTAAACCCACAAATCCCTGTTCTGTTCTCTGAGGAGTGACAGATCGTTTGTTCCTAATAGCTAAGAAACACGATCCGTCACTTCCTCTAGTCAGTCCCCTCCCCCTACAGTTAGAAACACGTAGCAGGGAACACAGTTAACCCCTTGATCGCCCCCTAATGTTAACCCCTTCCCTGCCAGTGACATTTTTACAGTAATCACTGCATTTTTATAGCACTGATTGCTGTATAAATGTCAATGGTCCCAAAAATGTGTCAAAATTGTCCGATGTGTCCGCCATAATGTCGCAGTCCCAATTAAAAATCGCAGATCGTCGCCATCACTAGTAAAAAAAATAATAATAATAAAAATGCTATAAATCTATCCCCTATTTTGTAGACGCTATAACTTTTGCGCAATCCAATCGATTTATGCTTATTGCGATTTTTTTTTTTTTTTTACCAAAAATATGTAGAAGATACATATCGCCTAAACCGAGAAAAAAATTAGCTTTTTAAAAAAAAATAATGGGGATATTTATTATAGCAAAAAGTACAAAATGTTGGTTTTTTTTTTAAATTGTTGCTCTTTTTTTTGTTTATAGTGCAAAAAATAAAAACCTCAAAGACGATCAAATACCACCAAAAGAAAGCTCTATTTGTGGGAAAAAAAGGACGTCAATTTTGTTTGGGTGCAGCGCCGCACGACTGCGCAATTTTTAGTTAAAGCAACGCAGTGCCGAATTGCAAAAAATGGCCCGGTCATTCAGCAGGCAAATCTTCCCGGGCTGGAATGGTTAAACCAAAAACCAATGCTTTGCTTTACGACCGTGGCAAAAATGAAATCTCCTGTTATGGTCAGTGGTTCATACTGCAATGCAATCGTGGCACAGTGGTTGCCATTTTCAGGGTTAAACAGGTGGTGAGGAGGTGACATTTTGCCTCCCAGCTATCTGTCAATCATGCCCTAAAAAAAGTGGTCCACTGTGGATTGCTTTTCCGAAAGGCATCAAGGATTTTTATCTGTCTGAATGAGGCCTTGATTCTTTATATTAATGAATATAAAATAATATGTTAATTATATGAATAAACATAGAGCTGAATTCATTTGTGTCTTTTTATATCTGCCTGAAGTTCAGCTTTAGCTATGTCCCTGACCTGTAGTGATCACTGTCTGGTGTTTGCAGAGCTCCTATTGGTGGGGTGTTTCTAATTCAGTACACTATTCCTTTGTTTCTGCATCATCTATTTTATATTTTAGCACCTATTTTATATTATTTCCTATTTTATCCTTCCTTTTAGTTCCTTCTCTCTCCTTCCAGTGTGTGTAAGATTGAATGTTCACAGTGCTGATGAGCAGACCATTGTTTCCCATATTATACCTATACATAAAAATGCATGGTCTCTTCACAATAAGCTGACATTACACCTGAAAATCCGGCACCCTCCCATGCCCCTGTATTTGTCCATTAGGGGATGTTGGCATGGTGCAGCTCACTCTGACAACGGGGAGAGGTTGATCCAGATTTTTATGATTTGGGGTCCAGATTGTAGACTTTTGAGGCACTCTGAGGGTATCTGTAGCTGCCTGCTTTTCATGTGCAATGACAGAACACTTTAACTTCACTAGTAATTCACTGGGCCTAACAGCTAACACTAACATTATCGTACTGTTATGTTTTATAGGAACGACCCGTCCCCAAGGAAATGCTAAAGTAACTATTGTGGTACCTGTGGTGGCGGTGGTGGTGGTAATTTATATTGGCTTCATTGCCAAAAGTTACTGTACCAGGTATGCAAAAAGTGACTATTTGCTGTGCTTCTGCCATCTGTTCTATGTTAAATCAAGAATTTACAGCTTATATTGTTGTAATAGTATCTTTTTTATCTGTCCAGTGTACGTTGTTTTTTTGTTTGTTTTTTAAACAGAAACCATAACAATGCAATAAGACTATACAAAAGTTCTCAGACAAACGATCACTTATCCAGCGCTTAGGAAAATTAAAAATGAAGTAAAAGAGCAGCTGCTATAATGAAAAAAAATCCTGAAACAAGGGAAGCAATCAAAACTACGATTTGGAATAATTTCAATCAAAAGGTAATCTTTCAAAACTTCCTCAGCGCTAAAGATTTTAAATAGAAGCTCAAAAATCTGTATATTCAGCTGAAAACTGGAGAAGCCATAGTGCTTTACAAATAAAAGTTCATATGTGATCCATCTGTTGTTGAAAACTGGAGATGCCAAAGTGATTTGCAAATAAATGTTTATAAGTGATTCATCAGTTGTTTCAAAACTTCAACAATCGATACATCTAGTGCTTGAGATCCCTCTAGGAATTGCACTCACCAGAAAGAAGATCAATCGAAAGCCTTGTGATGTATGTGAAGTGGCTGCGATCGCTGCCAAACGAATATCAATCCAATCCACAGTGACCGATGAGCAAATAGGGAGGCCAGCACTCTTGTCTTCTAATTCACCCAGATCCAGTCAGCTGAAAGCTATCCTTAGTACTCGGGCAAATAAGGAGAGAGGAAGCCTCATAGTGTAAAACTGTAAAGCTTTTAATATCTGAAAAAAACACCCCTCCCTTATTACATTGAACTTACAAACAAGTAAAAAAATTGTGCATCCAATAAATGGTAGCGTGGTACATTCCGTTATGAGAATCTCACCACCTGTCGGAGAGCTGTAATCATCCGTGGTGTTCCCGGGGAGAGCATAAAATGAATGACCTGTAGGCAAGACGTGTGGTACACCCACCTAGACGCGTTTCGTGAATCCGTCTTTATCAATAGATGCCTATTGATAAAGACGGATTCACAAAACGCGTCTAGGTGTACCACACGGCTTGCCTACAGGTCATTCGTTTTGGGCTCTCCCCGGGAACACCACGGATGATTACTTCCTCTCTCCTTATTTGCCCGAGTACTAAGGATAGCTTTCAGCTGACTGGATCTGGGTGAATTAGAAGACAAGAGTGCTGGCCTCCCTATTTGCTCATCGGTCACTGTGGATTGGATTGATATTCGTTTGGCAGCGATCGCAGCCACTTCACATACATCACAAGGCTTTCGATTGATCTTCTTTCTGGTGAGTGCAATTCCTAGAGGGATCTCAAGCACTAGATGTATCGATTGTTGAAGTTTTGAAACAACTGATGAATCACTTATAAACATTTATTTGCAAATCACTTTGGCTTCTCCAGTTTTAAACAACAGATGGATCACATATGAACTTTTATTTGTAAAGCAGGCTTCTCCAGTTTTCAGCTGAATATACAGATTTTTGAGCTTCTATTTAAAATCTTTAGCGCTGCTGAAGTTTTGAAAGATTACCTTTTGATTGAAATTACTCCAAATCGTAGTTTTGATTGCTTCCCTTGTTTCAGAATGCAATGAGACTGTTTTGATGTTTACTTTTGAAAGCCTGCAGTCGGAAGGTGGCGATGGCCTTCTTGGTAAACCCCGCACTGCTCAGGGCCAAACTTACCTTCTGACTGCAAGCTTTTAAAATTAAACATCAAAACAGTCTTACGGGTTTCAAAATACTGTATATAAAAATATATGCTAGAAGCTCATCACAATAGAGCCCCCCAGCTACATAGTCCTTCCATCACAGAGCCCTCCAATCACACAGTCCCCTCTTCACATCAGATTCCTACATCTTGGCTGCGAGAGCGCAGCAGAAGACAAGAAGTGGAGGAGACAGACTTCTGTCTTCTCATTAATGCTTGGTGCAGTCCTGCATGGCGCCACCTGACCTGAATCTGTGTCATGCATCGTCATGTCGGCCAACATGATCATAGCAATGAATGACACCATGCATCTTGGCCCTAAAGCATCACTGGATATTATGGCACTGGCAGCTAGCTGGCCCTCACCAATGCAACTCTTGACACTGATCCAGGGTCCGACACTTGAGGCATCCTGATTGGGAAACACTGCTCTAACCTTATAGACTTTGCAAGTAACTTGGAACCAAAAGTTCTCACCGTTCCTCATATTATTCAGAAGTTTAACAAAACAAAAGAAACATTTTGGCTTTAGAAAGGAGCAGTAAGTAGTAAGTAAGTAAGTAGAATTTATAAGACATGGATCTGTGGGTTGATGGATTTTTCATCAGGGCCAATGGAGAATAGGCCACATTTGTGCAGTACTGTAGAGCCAGGTGGCTTGGAAGAAGATGGGGATCACCATGCCACCTGCTGAGCTGAGGTCTGCTGATGATGTGGTAGCAAGGGGAACATTGGGATGGCTGTTTTAGGTAAATTAAGTTTAAGGGTCCTGTTAGCCTTTTAAAAACTCAATTTATTCTACCAATATTTATAGCTATAATCTGAAGCTTACATGTTAGTAAAATACGTCATTCAGTCAGGTAGGAAAAGATCAGAATACAGGCATTATGCTGGCTTCTAGACTGGTCTTTGCATTACCACCTTGTAGGATTAGACAACAAGGAGCGTGTCACCAGGTCCTGCTAACATGACCAGGAAACCAAAGGTGAGTGGTGAGTTAGGGACCACCTTTCCCCACTTCTTTCACTTTATTGACAGCTCCTCTTTTTAGTCACCTTGAAGATTTTATGCTGAAGCAGATTTTGCCGTGGTTGACTGACTAGTCACCAGAATTCTTCCAGTGTCAACTAAGATGCAAACATTGAATACAGGAAGTGGGGACGCTCTGCAGAAATTTGAGTAATGTCTGTTGCCTAGCTGACTTGAAGGTGGAGCAATGTTGTAAATATTGAGATTATTTGGCTTGAACTGTACAGTTGATGTTGAGTCCCATCAAACTGAAAATCACACAATCTCCTGTGTGTTGTGGTTGTCTTAACTCATTCTGTGAACTGTCTTGTGTAACTACAATTATCTGCAGCTAATGCTTGTTCACACCCAGCCAATTGTCATGTAATTGTTTGTAAAGTGACTTTGAAGCGCCTTCAATCTTAAAGCCGGCAATAGATAGATCTAAATTTGACTGGATCCATCTATGGGCAGGTTTGGTTGTACAGAAGTCGATCTCTCGATTAACTTCCGGACTGACAGCTTATCAGGTTTTTTTTTTTTCCTAATCAGTGTCACCAATTTTAACTGGTGACACTGATCATTGTACTCTTATGCCGCGTACACACGGTCGGACTTTTCGTCTACAAAAGTCCAACAGACGCTGACGGACTAAAGCTGGCTGGTAATCCGATCGTGTGTGGGCTTCTCCGGACTTTCAACGTACTTTTTTAGCCTCAAATCCGACGTACTTTAGATTTGAAACATGCTTCAAATCTTTACGTCGTAACTACGACGGACCCCGAAATCCGCTCGTCTGTGTGCTAGTCCGACGGACAAAAAGCCACGCTAGGGCACCTATTGGCTACTGGCTATGAACTTCCTTATTTTAGTCCGGTGTACGTCATCACGTACGAATCCGTCGGACTTTTGTGTGGTCGTGTGTAGGCAAGTCCGTTCGTTAGAAAGTATGCCGCAAGTCCGCCGCAAGTCCGCCGAAAGTCTGCCGGAAGTCTGTCGGACAGGCTGTCTGACTTTTGTAGACGAAAAGTCCGACCGTGTGTACGCGGCATTACAGAATTTTCCCCACTGTCAGATTCCCCCATCAACCCAGTTGGTGTTGAAAAAAAATACATCATCTAATGCCGCGTACACACGGTCGTACTTTTCGTCTACAAAAGTCGGACAGCCTGTCCGACAGACTTCCGGCAGACTTTCGGTGGACTTGCGGCGGACTTGCGGCCTACTTTCTAACGAACGGACTTGCCTACACACGACCACACAAAAGTCTAACGGATTCGTACGTGATGACGTACACCGGACTAAAATAAGGAAGTTCATAGCCAGTAGCCAATAGGTGCCCTAGCGTGGCTTTTTGTCCGTCGGACTAGCACACAGACGAGCGGATTTCGGGGTCCGTCGTAGTTACGAAGTAAAGTTTTAAAGCATGTTTCAAATCTAAAGTACGTCGGATTTGAGGCTAAAAAAGTCAGTTGAAAGTCCGGAGAAGCCCACACACGATCGGATTACCAGCCAGCTTTAGTCCATCAGCGTCCGTTGGACTTTTGTAGACGAAAAGTAGGACCGTGTGTACGCGGCATAAGGCTTGTCTTAGGCTGGTTATGGACATGTTTGTTTTGTCTTTTTTTTTAGCTAGCCGGCTGATCAGAAAAAAATCAAATGACTCCATCCACACAAAGGAGGTGGATAAAGTAATCCTCCCACTGTGTCATTGTATTCTGACAGTGGGGACTCCTCCTCCAGTGTCAGAACACATTGATCAGCACTGCACCTCATTGGCTGCGGCCACTGATCAAAATGAAAAATTTCCAACATCTTGTTTGAAAAAAGTTGATTTTTAGATCGACTTCTGTCAAGCGGGAATGGCTATAGATGTATTGAGATTCTTCCAGTCCCATCTATGGCCAGCTTTAGTTTGCTCAGTCATGGTGGATCTCCGAGTGTTATTTCATCATGTGGCTGGTGTGATGGGACATCTACTCTGCAGTTTGAGAGTTTCAATTTTAACAACAGTTTTTTGCTATTTATAATCTTAAAATAATCGCATTTCCAAAGGACGATCTTATTTTTAAAAATCAACTTTTCTTTATTTTCAGAACATAAGCCAATTCCAATGTGGTTTAAAGTCATCTCTCAAGGAATTAAAGTCAGTCATCTCAGTGAATTTATGAAAAAATATAGAAAAAAAAGCAACAATGTTCAGCAGAATTTCCAGTCTACCTCCAGCAGAAAGTATTGTATTTTGGTACCAGACCCCAAAATCCGTGTCAATAATTCTGAATTTTTAATTGGATACAACTCTCTAAGGACCAGTGGAGCCAAGTAGACATCAGCTGTATGTACAGTAGGAAAAGGAGAGTGCCACGGGTGTACCCAGAAGTCTAGTTTATTTAGTGGTCAAATCATTGGTAACCTATAAACTGTACTGGACCTTCAGTTCTGTTCATTGAGTAGTTCATTGAGTCTGCCCATTTTTTTTATTTATTTTTTTTTGCTTCTAGCATGCACCCAAACTTAATATTTGTTTTTGGTTTTCAAACAACCTTATTTCCTTTTTTTAATTTACAGGATTGCTGTATTATTGGTGTTTTTTTTTCATTTATCTTTTACATACCAGAGTTTATTAATTGAAAACTACACATTTACAAAAAGGGATTACCACCCAAAACACTTTCCATGCTAGATAGAATATATATATATAAATATATATATATATATATATATATATATATATATATATATATATATATTAGAAGGCTAGCCTGTATTTGTAGGAGGAGTCTGGGGGGCATATATCCCTCCTCCTCCTCTGTCAGATCCTTCGTCGGTGTTCTGCCGAGAAAGTTCCCCTCGGCGGATAAGGACCCCCCCCTCCCTACTGCGCAGGCGCAGCGCTTGCGCAGTAGGAGCCGGCGAAAATAGCCGAAGCCGAATAGAATAGAAATCAGCTTTACACGGCGCCTGTAAGAGGGCCCCTCGCGGGCTCTCTTCGCCTGCCACGCTTCGCGCACAGCCTCGCTTTTCTCGGTACTTTTTTATTCTCCCTCTAGGTCCACTTGGATGGTGGGGCTTGAACCTGGACCCAGGGCGCAGGCGCCATGTACAGCTGATTGAAAGTTGCGTAGTACAGGAGGGTCCTTATCCGCCGGGGGAACTTTCTCGCCAAGACACCGGCTCATTTCCTGGTTTGCTAACGAACGTCATTTCCGGGTTCACAGAGCATTGCGTCACTTCCGGTTTTTCGTTAGCAGGGCGGCAGCGCGGCCGATTACAGGGGGTCTTGTGTCGGTTTCCCACTCCTGGTACTGGTGGTTCTGGTAGGTGCGGGCGGAGGGCATCAACCGGGACCGCATCGAATACAAGCGGGCGGAGGGCATCAACCGGGACCGCATCGAATACAAGCTTTGATGCCTATTGCTAGCTGCAGGGAGGACGATGTTTGTCTCCAACACACCGATCATAAAACCTATAGGTGCCTGCCAAGTCGGTCAAACATCAGAGGATTTGTTTTTTGTCATGCATGGGCTGGGGGGGGGGGGGTCACCTGCACACAGGGGGGTCCGCTCGCTTTCAGCATGCCTCCATCCCTGGGGCAGGCTTGGGGAGGGGGACAGTGAAGCCAGCTGGTCTGTCACTGTAGGTCCGGGGGAGGGGAGGCGCATGCTGTCAGTCAATTCATGTACTGGAGTATGAGAATTTGTATTCCTGGTATTGATCATTGTTCTGAGTAAAACTGCTGTATAACTGACTTAATCCTAGATCTCCTCAATTTTCTTTTATTGAATTTCTACAATCTGTGAGCATCAATCTTGATTTGTCACACAGTCCTTGTCTATCTGCTTAAGCGTGCCTGGCGGTCAGGGTTTGAGGGGGGGGGGGGGGGGTCGTAGACCTGCAGGTTATTGCTCTTCACAGGTTGCCAGATGTCTTTTTTTTTTTTTTAAAAGGGGGAGGGGGCTGGTTGGTGGTTCAGCTCCGCTGTCACGCTCATTTCATGCAATCCTGTCGTAGAATTTCGATGGTGGCATGTCTGTCGCAGCATTTCGATGGTGGCATGTCTGTCGCAGCATTTGGATGGTAGCATGATCGTAGCATTTCTGTCATAGCATTTCGATCGTAGCATTTCTGTCGTAGCATTTCTGTCGTAGCATTTCGATCGTAGCATTTCTGTCATAGCAGGGTTGCGTCTGGTGTTGTTATTCGGCAGTCCTGAGGGTTGTCAGGACCTCTGCTTGGGTCTGCAGGACCACAGTGATTTTGGGAGGAGGGGGGTTGCAGACCCTCAGCTCTGCGGCACTGTTGGCCATGGTTGTGGAGGTATGGGGGGCCCACAGCTTGATGCCAATACTTTTTAAATTCAGGGGGAGTGGGAGGTATCTTCAGCATCCTACGGCTGCCATTATAGGCGGGAGTACAGGTAGGCCCAGTTGTCATCTGTTCTCATTGGGGAATTCATTTCTGTGTTGGTTACGTGGGGTATCATTAGTTCAGCACATACACCAGTATCCTTTCCTGTTGTCTCAAACGTGTGTATATATATATATATATATATATATATGTATATATCTCACATTTTTTTTCCCCTAGCTAAGAAAAGGAACCTGGGATTTTAGGAGCCGTCTATTTGCATACTGTCTCTAAGTTTTATCTGTTTGCTAGTTCATCGAAAACTCTAAATGGCCTAGGGCCCCATGCACACTATAAAAAAGAAAAAATCGCGCTAAATCAAGTCCACAGTGAAAATAAATGAAAAATAAATGAATAATTGAAAAAAGTCCCAATTGTTGAACAGATGATGCAGACAATTGTTCCCCAATCAATGGGTCAACGTAAAATTATCATAATGTGAAATACATGCTTACCAGATTGTAAGCCAAAACGTGCAGATGGCCATAACCCCAGCCTGGGTTGTGGATCTTGTGAGATGAACCAAGACGTTTGGAATCCTCTCAAAGCAGATAAGCAAAGGTTCCATAGGTATCGGTATATAATAAACAATAAAAATTCATCATAGCGTAAAAATTACGAATTGTGGATATAGAAAGCCCTAACATCGTGACCAATCAAAGAAAGGACAAATGCCACCTTAGTGAAAAAGAGCACCACATAGAGGGCCACATCGGACACTTTTGACACTATTTTGGACCATTGTCATTTATACAGCGATCAGTGCTATAAAAATGCACTGATTGCTGTATAAATGACACTGGCAGGGAAGGGGTTAAACACTAGGGGGCGATGAATGAGTTAAGTGTGTCCTAGGGAGTAATTCTAACTGTTGGGGGGATGGGCTTCCACTTACATGACAGCGATCACTGCTCCCGATCACAGGGAGCAGTGAACTTTGTCATGACACAAGGCAGAACGGGGAAATGCCTTTTTACATAGGCACTTCCCAATTCTGCCGCTCCGTGACATGATCGCCGGGAGACCAGCGGACATCGAGTCCGCCGGTCCTGTGGGCATGTTAATGCTGTACGCGGCACACACGCATGCCCGCTAGCCCCACCAATTAAAGGGGACATACAGGCATTTGCCCACCGCTGCCATTGTGCTGACGTATATCGGCGTGTGACAGTCAGCAAGTGGTTAAAGCTCAAAAAATGCTGGTAATAGTGGGGTTTTTTTGTCCTGCTTTGTAGTAGCGTTTTAGTAGCTTTTTGTAGCTTTTAGACAATGGGAAATTTCCTCTTGGTGGGACTTTTAAGAGCAGGAGTCTCAAAACGATATATCAACACAGTATAAATAATAATTGTATTTTATTTATCAAAAAGTTAAAAAGACATAACAATCAATCAAAGACCAAAGAAAAAATGGATGTTGGCACATCAATAATGATGATACAACAATGATATAAGACAGATAAAAAAAATACACTTATCCCCACAAAAAACTGTTCCAGCAAAAGGGGAGCTGTATAGTAGAGCCCGACGCGTTTCGAGGTTTTATCAGTATTATGACCTCTTCTTCAGGGGCTGGTGGTGAGGTACTTAATCCGTCGTATTATTCCTTGGTGAACATCCTTCAGCATCCAATTTAAAAGCTTTAAAGCGATAGAATGGTTAGCCACTGAGGTTCAAAGCTGAAAAGCCTCTGCCGTCACTAAGGGACTGAATGTATCCTGCACCTGAGACACAACACGAAGGGCGTCCGGTCCACCAGATGGTGACACTGTAGATGTTACAATAATAAAATATGGTTGTTTCAAGGGTTAAACAGCTATAATGTACCGTCAGACGTCCACCCCAGGCTGGAGTGGACATCTGACAGTACATTAAAGCTGTTTAGCCCTTAAAGCCATTGGTTGCAGAGATTATTGTGGTGATCCTTCTCTGGTGCTTAGACTGGACAGCATTTGTTGAAGACACCTTTATCTGTAGTCTGCTATTGGGGATAATTACCCTAGATATGCACGGCCTGCAAACAACCATACTTTAATATTGTAACATCTACAGTGTCGCCATCTGGTGGACCGGACGCCCTTCGTGTTGTGTCTCAGGTGCAGGATACATTCAGTCCCTTAGTGACGGCAGAGGCTTTTCAGCTTTGAACCTCAGTGGCTAACCATTCTATCCCTTTAAAGCTTTTAAATTGGATGCTGAAGGATGTTCACCAAGGAATAATACGACGGATTAAGTACCTCACCACCAGCCCCTGAAGAAGAGGTCATAATACTGATAAAACCTCGAAACGCATCGGGCTCTACTGTACAGCTCCTCTTTTGCTGGAACAGTTTTTTGTGGGTATAAGTGTATTTTGTTTATCTGTCTTTTATCATTGTTGTATCATCATCATTGGTAATCCAGCATCCATTTTTTCTTTGGTCTTTGATTGATTGTTATGTCTTTTTAACTTTTTGATAAATAAAATACAATTATTATTTATACTGTGTTGATATATCGTTTTGAGACTCCTGCCCCTAAAAGTCCCACCAAGAGGAAATTTCCCATTGTGTATTCGTATATAGGGATGTGGGCAAGGTGTCTCTTTCCACCAAGTACCAGTCACTAATCTATGGTTTGTAGCTTTTAGGAGCGTTGGCATTTTAATAGATTTTTCATGAATCATGGAGAAACCAAATAAAAGATGTTAGGAGCGTTTAGCGTTTTTTTTCTGCCAGGAAAACGCTCCCAAAGCACTACAAAAATTTTTTTTTCTGCTCCTAATCCCAGAAGCTTGAAAAATGCATAGGATGCATTAAGGTGAAAAAACAGGAGCCTTTACAACCCCTTTAACCCCTTGAAGTCGTTGCCTCCGCCCATTAGGGGTTTAGGATGCCAAGAGGCAGGGCAGGGTTTACAAAACATTCAGTGGAGCCCAAAGGAGATATGCAGAGTCTTTTTGACCCTGCATGTCCCATTAAAGAGAACCTGTCACCTAAAAATCATCACATAAGGGTTTTTTTGGTCCCCTATGTGATGCAAAAAAAATAATTTTTTTTTAC